>OZ014514.1:39363907-39586337 GCA_963966075.1 Aphodius sticticus
AAATATATATTTTTTCTCATTAAATAATATTTTATTTAAACTAGTTCACATCAAATGACCAATTATTTTACAGTCTGTTAAAATTGGATGCTGCGAGTTAATATTACAGAAACCTGATGAACTAAACAAAAAATCATTAAAATGAAACAAACAGTTTCGTCAAGATTTGTTTTGTAAATTTCCACAAGAATGCCTTTGTTAGTACGCAGTGAATTCTGCACTTATGTAATTAAAAATATGTCGGCATTATAAAATAAAACCTTGCTTGTTCGTAATCAAATTATCAGTTTGATTTGAAAAAGCTAATGTGCAAATAAGGCGAAGTAATCAAAAAAATAGCTAGTGCCCATTCGGTACGCACATGTAGCAAGTCCTCAAAGAAGATTTTCACGTATTAGAAAATGCTATGTGGCGATGCATCCATGTCCGATGCATTTACTGCTGCAGTGCAACTCTGACGGTCCGAAATCACAAACGAATATTGTACAAATTTGTTGGTATGTCATAGATTTTTTTGAGTTTTATAAAAATCAGCCGGTAGTCAAGGATGGATGAAAAATATTCGGTGAACGGACTTAAAAGGAAGAATAAATCACCCATGGCACCGTTTAGACCAATCAATAACAAAAATTTTCGATTTGCGTGGCAAATATATTTGCCAATTATTTAACATGTCCACATGTCCACAACAGCAGCAATCAAATTTAATATTATCCGGTAGCAGCAAACAAATAAAATAACAAAAGAAATTATTTTTCTCAAACCCCAATAATATGCATAACAGGTTGAGTTTGGGTAAAATTAAGATTATATAAATACATAACATTCCATTGACAACTAATTTCTTGAATAAAATTTCTTGAGTAACAGCGTTGCGTGCGTACGTGTTTTGCAAGTCTCCAGCAAAAATGGTGAAGTATTATTCCAAGGAAGTAAAACAATTAATTATCAATGTCAGAAATATCTTTCGCAATTAACTATAGCACAGCTGTTGTATCTGTCAAAAATCACCATCAAGAGAAGGTACTTCTATTTGATTTTATAGCAAAAAGAAATCAGAAGCAATGAAGTAAAATTATTGTGGTTACTTGTAGCCCATTGCGAGTTTAATGCAACTGAATTAATCTGGGCTTACGTAAAAAATGAAGTCGCAAAAAGCCACAATACATTTAAAATTAAAGATACCTATGTTCAATTTATGTAGGCAGAAATGACAAAAATAATGCATACGGTCCTGAGAGTTGATCGTTTAAAATCGTCGCGCGAAGCCTCGCATCGCTTCCCGCTCGTAATCCCCTTTCCCCGAGGGGAACCGTCCTGCGCACTGACTCGATTACATTCATTTCACTCTTAAAAATTGCCGAATAACTTTAATGTTATTATACATCAATGGATGAGTATTAGAACGTATTTCTGATTACTACATTAGTATTTTTTGTATATTTTATGAATTTGTATCCACACCAACAAAAACTTACGTCAGGGTGGTTCCAACCCTTAAAAATTTCCCACTCTGGCTCCAGTTTCTCCGCAATTCCTCCTGCACCCTGGGAAGGACTTCTTGTTCTTCACCGTCATCATTTTCTATGTGAATTTTGATGCCGGGATCGACTTCACTTTCATCACCAATCACAAACCTCTTACTGTTCCTCCTAGTCAATTGTTTCGGCAACATTTCTTCCTCGTAATCCTCCAGGACTTCAGTCCTATAACTGACGTCAAACTCCGACTGTTTGTTCTCGAAGAGACTACTTAAAAAGTTCATGTATCTTCGATATTTTTGTAGGAATCGTCCAGAGAAAAAATGCCGCTAGCTCTGAGCGGTGCTATGTTTGTTGACACTGCAAAAACTGGCGATATAAGGTTTTTGGTGTCCATATATTCTCATAATATCGCGTGGAAAATTGATCTATAAAAACCGGTGGAACTTGTTTCGCGTTTGCCATGACGTTTGTACAAATAATAAATACTGGATGCGAAATTACCGAGGCAAACTTATGGTTAATAGCGACTGTTTATTACAGGGACGGCTTATCAGGGTATTTAAAAATTTTATTAGTATGATTCGACATTTTTGCAAACGAACATGGTATGTGGCGTTAGGGTGGTTCAAATTGGCTATTTTTATTTAGAAAGCAACGATCCCCCCAAATCGTTTCCAAATCCAAAAAATCTGATGTGGCCAGGCACATGACTTTATCATACTATATATAAAATTAATAGTTTAGCTGCATGAGATTCTATTTGATCGAGATCGGCTATGTCTGCATTAAAATAAAAATAGTAGAACTAGACAGATATCTCGATTAAAGCTGCGTTCGGATATTGTACTCCGTTGACACCGGGTACACCGTCCAAATGACATCCACGTGTTATTGGGTGTAAAAAGTGTAACGGGGTTCAATATCCGAACGCAGCCTATATTGACAGTAGTATTTTCAAAACATTAGCGTTTGACACTAGCTACTGTCATTAGAATCAAAAAATCTGACATATCCTGGCTACTAGTTTTAAAGCAGTACGACCGATCTCGATGAAATAGAATTTGCTCATGCAGCTAAACTATAAATTCTACCAAAAAATGTCATATACATGAATTATAGAAAATTTCCTCTCCTTTAATTTATTATTTAACTATTTTCACGACATTACACAAATAGCGGCTCATTTGCAAAATCTTCGAAAAATGCTATGAGTAAACCACCAGTTCCTTTGGATCCTTTTCAACAGAAAGCTTTCCAGCTCTAAGTTTGGTTATGAAACTTCTAAATATGAAGTTTCGTCCCGACACCTTTAGTAGTTTCTCCGGAATCGTCGCCACAAAAACGGGTACACACACACACACACACATACACACACACACACACACAGACATTTTTTGTACCTTGGTCAACAATGTTCAGGGGACCCAAAAAGACATATTTCCGCTAAAATCTCAAAAAAATTTTTGGCATGATTACAATACTTTACATACTGCGTATGATAAAGTAAAAAAGTGGACTTATTTTTTTTTCGAAATTCTTAATAAGGTGCCTGTCGAGGCCGCAAATTTACATAAGAAAATGCATGGGAAAAAGACATTTTTTGGAATTTTTCGAATAATTGTTCGGGGTTTGGGAAAACTTAAGACTAAAGTTATAGGAGTAGCAGAGGGCTTTCCAAGGAAGAATTTAACCGATCATACATATGGATTTGATGCCCCCAACCTACCCCCACAGTGCCCTGAAAACTACCCTTAAATGAAAAAATGTAGATTCTTCAAAAAATTGACCCTTTTTCATTCCCTTTTTTTCATAGAAGTCATTATTATAAGTCTAGTGGGATGCCTATAAACACTTGTCAGTTAATTTCCATTTGTTTAAACAAATTTTTAGGTGTTTAAATAATTCGTTTTTCTCGAAAATCCGTCTGAATTCTGTTTTCTCAGTTCGAAATGGCAGTTTATTATCTTAGAGTGACATTATTCATTAAAGAAATTCCTCCTATTGTTTAAACATAAAATTATTATTCATTTTCAACTTTTTTCTAATTATGGTAGAAAATTTAATATTTTTAAAAGAAATGTAACTCCCCAATTTCCCGAAAAAAGGATTTTAAATAAATTAAATTTTTTCGAATAAATGATATTGAAAACGAATAATATTTTACTTAATAATGATTTGAAGCAGATCCCAGGTGCCTGGTTCAAATCCAGGTTGTGGCTGTAATTTTTAATTTATTTTAAAACTTACATACCACCTGTATATCACCATTATGCATTTGAATAATATTTTTTTATTTAAATAATAGAAATTATCCCAAAATATAAATGATGTCACTTGACAATAACAGTTGACCAGACCGATCTAAAAAAATGAATGTTAGGAGAATGGCAAAGAAATTATATGGGTTTATTAGCTAATAACATAGGTAAGATACCTCGAACATGAAATTTATAAGTTAATTTCACAAAAAAACCTGACTTCTACCATAATTAGAACAACAGTTGAAAATTAATAATAATTTAAACAATAGGAAGAATTTGTTTAATGAATAATGTCACTCTAAGATAATAAACTGCCTTTTCGAACTCAGAAAACAGATGTCCGACGGAGTTTCGAGAAAAGCTAATTATTTAAACAAATGGAATTTGTTTACACAAATGGAAATTACCTGACAAATGTTTATAAACATTCAAGTAGACTTATAGTAATGATTTCTATGAGAAAAAAGAGAATGAAGTGATTAGAACGGTACATTTTCTGAAGAATGTACATTTTTCATTTAAGCGTAGTTTTCAGGGCACTGTGGGGGTGGGTTGTGGGCGTCAAAGCCATATGTATAATAGCTCAAATTCTTCATTGGAAAGTCCTCTACAAATCCTATAACTTTAATCTTAAGTTTACCCAAACACCGAAGAATTATTCAAAAAATACCAAAAAATGTCTTTTTCCCATGCATTTCCTTATGTAAATTTGATGCATCGATAAGCACCATTAAAAATCAAAATGTCGGAGAAAAAATAAATACGTGTCCACTCTTTTTGGATTTGGAAACGATTTGGGGGGATCGTTGCTTCATATCATCACAAAAATTTTTGCAATGCATTTTTGAACCACCCTAGTGGTCACATATACAAAATTTCATATAAAATTGTTATGACTTAATTTAAAGGCAAAATCGGAAAAAAATGTAGTTTTTTCACAGTTTGTTCACGGTGTTTAGTCCGATCCTGTGCTGTTTCTGTAAAGCAATCATAATTTGACATAATTTGCAGTTTACTATGCCTACTTATATTGCCTATACAATTTTATTTTTACCTTGACGTGTGTTCAACACATGGAAAATAACATCTCAGAACATGTACTGCTATAGTATTAGACATTGACATTGCGGAATGTAAGCTAGCACACGTGACAACTGTAACCTATTGTATGTTTATTTATAAATAAGTAGTCCAGTTGTACCAATTAAATGACAATTGAAAACGAAATCACGATCAATTGTCAAACAAATTGCTATTTAGTGCATTCAAAGGAAAGAAATAATCTTTGTTAAATGTCAGTTGTAGGCCTTTCTATACACATAAAAATTAGAGGAACACTTTTTTCGAAAACTTTTTAAAACAGTAAAACAGTTTAAAACAGTTCTAGGCAAATCAAATTTGGCATACTTCAATATTGAACTAAATAAAATTACCAAACAATGTTACAACTTTTAGTTACTTCTAAGTTACTCCTAAAAATGTAAATTAATAACGCAAAACAGAACCGAAATGACTGTCATAGTAGCGATAACTGTCGGGTTTTCTGTGAATTGGTGCGGTTTAATACAGTGTATGCCCTCCACGAGCACGAATCACTTCCTCACACCTGCGTGGCATGCTTAGTCTGCAAAGAGATGCTTGGAGTATGCTTTCCCATTCCTCAATCAGGGCTTGTGTCAGTTCCTGTATGGTTAGTGGTGGATTAGGGGGCTTGCGAACACGTCGGTCGGGCTGATCCCACACGTGTTCAATAGGATTCAGGTCAGGACTTAACGCCGGGCATTCCATGATTCCACGTTCTTGTAAAAAGTGATGCCGGCGGTATGTGGTTTTGCATTGTCCTGCATTAGGATGAAATTTTGACCGACGCCATATGCAGCAGGCACCACATGGTCCTCCAAGATGTTTTCGAGGTAATTCATGGGATTTAGTCTACCAGGAACCACAAGAAGATCAGTTCTGTTGTCTATACTGATTTCAGCCCAAACCATCTAAGATACACGACCAAATCTATCCACTTCCTGTATAGTAGCGGCTGCGTAGCGTTCACCAGGACGTCTATATACACGTACTCGACCGTCGCAACGGGTTAAACGAAATCTGGACTCGTCTGAAACTGTACTGAAATCAGTGAACTCTGTTTCTAACAATTTGGTCGGAAATTTCTATTCCATTGCTCGTCTTAGGTCGTTTAGGAGGTCTCGTGCTGTGGCAGTACGCTGACGTAGAGAGGAAAGGACGAGAAATCGGTCTTGATTTTGAGTAGTTTTTCGATTTCGACTTTGTCCAGCTCTTCTAACATATTGGCCAGTCTCCCTAAACCCATTCCATAAACAACTGAATTTTGTTATCTTTAGTATACGTGAATTCAAAGCGTACTTGACATTTTTTCAAATTTGTTCTTAATTTACATTTTTAAGTGTAACTTAGAAGTAGCTAAAAGTTGTAACATTGTCTTTGTCAAAGAAACTGCAAGGTAATTGACAATAATGGTTTCTTGAAGACATATTTAACTAATGTGCAAAATATTCCTAATGCATTGTAGAAATGTGTCAAATCTGTATTAATAAGCTATTAAAATAACAAAAAAGAAAGTGTCTTCGGTGGTTCTCTAATAGCATTATATTCCGTTCAAGAAAGTCTAAAATTATCCTTAGGAAGAAGAATGACATGTTAAACAATACTGTGCAACAGCAAAAAAAAGTATGGAAAAAAGTTACTAACTAGAGTGATGTGAAATGTAAATCTACATGTTAGTAGATAAAACCTAAAAACTGACGTCATAGAAGTAAATAAATATGTAACTACCTTGAAAAACTCTTCGAAAACATTGCACAAACAATTAACAATCAAGGTCTGTCAATAAATTGTTTTTAACGATTAGGAAACTTCAGAAATCACTATAAACCACTAGAAATCAACAATTTTTACACCGTTAATAACGTTAAGTAGGTAACATACATCACATTTTTGTCACTTGGCAAACACTGATAATAACTTGATCTCTAGGATAACAAAAAGCTGAGTGAGCCAACACAGTTTTATTGATAACTCAAGCAGTATTAATCCCAGCAAGATTACACGAAATTCCGCAAAAAAAACGACGTTAAAACTATAAAAAGTAACTTTAAAACAACGAGTTCCACCGTTTCTAAATAAATATATAAATATTTGGGTCAATTTTTCGGATCGAGGCCACCAAAAACCTAATATCTTACCTACGACATAACCTCAATTTAACAGACAGCGAAGAAACAACACTAAACGCACAAAACGCACTCCGTTCACTAAAACAATTGAAATCCCGGATGGTTTCTTCGACACAGTCACCTATAAACGCACTCCCGTCTGTCAGAAAATCAATATTCTAACCTATAAATCGAACTTCGCGATTCGCATAAGAACTTGCAACACGGAGAACTGCGTTTTCTATTTGACGGTGCGGAAAAGCATTTGGAAAAATTGTTGTTACCCCGATTGATACTACGAAATGTGTCGAATCGAGACGAACGATTGTAAACAAACGAATCGTTCGGAGTTTTGACGTTTCCGTACTGGTGGCGCTCCTAGCGGTTACGCCGTGAACTTGCGAGCGGTGTTCAACAGGTAGAAAAAGTGCGGACCACCATGTGATATAAGCGGACTGTTTATACTACTGAATGTGCGTAAATTTAACCGTTCGCTCGCAGTGTTGGAACACTGATAACAATGAGTGCGAATTTACAAATGAAATGTAAATTTCTTTCAGTAAACCTACCAATTTTGTCGGCAATTTTACCATAATTTTAAGCAAAAATACTAAACATCATTGAAAATGCAGTTACATTCATTAATTGTACAAACTGTATGTAAATTTGCTAAAAAGTTTGTAAATTTCATAATTACAATTACTTCAACGGAATAAAATTACATATCTATACATTAAAACTACTGTCTGATATGTAAATTTGCCTTCTGCTCGTGCAATTTTCCTTTCTAGATGGTAAAGTGCTACCGAGATAATTTTTATCGCGCTTGCGCAATAATGGGATATACAGTTCGAGTTCCGTTCGCCATCCGTTTGGTTGTGTTTACAGCAGATAAGTTAGAGTTTTATTGAGTGCGATTGTTATATACAACTAATTTAACACTGTTAGTGCCTCTGTGACTTATCCTTTATCGGTGTGGTGTGGAATATTTGCTCCATATGGTTCTATAGTATTAAAAGATATAATATTGGTACATTTATCTCTTTGTATATTATGGAGGACTTTGCAAATATATACTACAAAGTGCAGGTAAAAGTTTGCAGTATTGATATGTATAATTACACTTTCACTAATTGGATGTTCTTTTTAGGATACAAGTGTTGATGATACTGACATTCTACAAATTCAAGGACTTGTGTGGTGTCCATAGGTAAGATTTCGCTTATTGTTCTTTCTTGTACATGCGGTCTTACAATCAAATTTATTACTAACATGTATAACACATATCATTTCAATCACCAATAAAAAAAATACTTTTTATAAACACTCATTAATAACTTTACACACACTCTGTACCTCAAAGGAAAGCAGCTGCTGACACTGTTATACCCTGTATATGATATATGACTCATGTACTTCTTATTTTGATTTCAGGTGACATATTTTGGACTATATTATATGCTGTGGTTGGATTATCCCCAGGTTCTCTTACTTTGGAGACGGTTTAGCTTTTTAAAAATTATTCCAAGTCAGGGTTTAAAAACGAAAAAGGATAAAACCAAATCCACTGAAAGGTGATCAAACTTATTATGAAAATAAATAAGTAAATGTTTGTATGCAAGTGTGTGGCGTAAGTTTACCATAGGTATTTCAACTTAATATTGTTGAAATAATATTTAATTTATATTTAAAAGATATATTTCTCTCTGTGAAGCAGATCGATTTATTTTATTATACGATATGTAGATAAGTATAGTCCATGGATTCATATTTTATTTCATTTACTTATGATTACATTTTTGTTAAGAACTTCCATTTATTTAATGTTAAAAATATGAAATATTTATAACAAAATATGTAGATATCTATATTATAAATGTTTCACCTGTTATTTATTGGTAAAATTATAATAAAACTTCATACTATTATTTTTTGTTCTTATTTATGATCTCCACATTAATAGGATTTTACTAGTGATTTTACAGTTGACCATACAGGCTTGTCCGAGCAGTCGCAAACCCAGTTTACAAACAGTTCTTTTGTGAGAAACCCGATAATGTTTCATTGGTATTTATAATGGAGTTATCATAGCAACATATGTGGTCCATCACAAAAGTACTGATTGTTAACTGGTTTTGCAGTTGCTTGGACAAATCTAATATTAAAGTTGCAGAAAGTTTACTGTACAACAATTAATTGCAATTCCGTGTTTACGGTAAATTTACTGAACGTCAGTAATTTTACTTACAAAAGTATATATAAAACCGTACACATCGGAAACCTCATTTCATATGAGAAGTAAATTTATTAGCTCAAAGTAAAATTACAAACCACATGGCATTTTCCCTTCGATACACGGAGGTTAAAAATAAACACCGATCCACACGGTAAAATTACCTTTTCAGTTTTATCAGTGTAGGTGTTCCGCAGGGTAATACCCCAACCTTTGGACCATCGTTATTCACAACAAAAACAAAAATACTCACTTTAGCCTTCTTCTTTTTTCCATCAGCGCTCTGGTTTCTTCATCATTGAGTCGATACCCCCCTTGGCCGTCAGAGGGTGCTGCTGGGGGTTGACTATCACCATTTGTCAAGAATAAATCGCTTTCTTCACGGCTCTCTTCTCCCAAAGTCCACTGGATTGCTGCAGCGCTTAGTGGTCCATTTTTTGGACCATTATCCGACGGTGGTGGTTGGGCTTCGGCCATTTTGTTTGTCACTTGTTTTGGATGGAGCTCCCTTGACCAGAGTGGGCCAAAAATTGTTTCTGAAAAGGGAAAATTGAAGTGTTTAACTGCTTGTTGGCAGTGGTCAACTGGGAGCATGCAAAAAGTTGGCGTGCTGCAAGCAAAATGATCGATAAACTGGCCTTCAAAAGTGGCAGTCGGTGGCATATGAGTTCAAGGTTAAAGATAGTGGCTATCTAATTTTTGGCAAATCGATTTTTGGTTTGTTGTTGTGAGTGAAAGTGATGTGGGGATTACGGGATACCTGATAGTGCTGATTGATCTTAAAGATTTGATAAAAATAATATGGAGGCTGTGCTAACTAAGAAAATACTACTATTCAATGGCTAAACTTTAGCGAATTTACGAAATTGTGATTGCAACTGATCAAAACATAACTTCAGTTCGTAAATATGTTTTTCTAATAGTTGAGAAATCCCCATGGAAAAGATGGAAATAAAAATAAGAAATATTAGTATCGAATAACGCAATTGCTTAATTTGTTTTGTTTTTCCTCTTTTTAATACATAAATGATACATTGTTTTCACCAGATATACTTGCAACAATCTAGTTTAAAAATAGACGTATAAATTTATCAAAAGAGCAATAAATAAGTCACTTGGCTCGTGCCTCCAGATAGCGATGGGAATCTCATTTCGACCTCAATTCAAAAGGTCGACACATTGACTTTTAATTGACTTTAATTTAATTTATTTTTTTTTAGTTATTGAAACATCCATATATAAATACACTGCTCGCTTTTGTCGAGGATCTGTGATGTTTTGGGCTAGAATCAGTATAGACAACGGAACTGATCTTGTTGAAAACATCTTGGAGGACCATGTGGTGCCTGCTGCATGGGGTGTCGCAACGCACAGTGGGGTATTTGACCCGAAAACCTGGCCAAAATTATTTTTTAACCTATAAGGGTTAAAATATTTTTTGTGATTTTATTTCTGTTACTGTGTGAAACTTACAAAAATACATACGGCATGTCCTGATTCAATACGCATCATAGACGGATTTAAAATTGAACAATACATGTCGTTTCTGAGTTACATGAGATAATATTCTTAGGTCTGTTATGTTGTAAGAAAATCACGAAAAAAGTTTTATTTTTAAGACCAGTGGTAGAGGAAGAAAATGAAAGTGTACACCAGTCGATATTGTGTATTGAAACGGTACATACGCTATTCATGCTATTTTCCGTTCGATGCATTCCTTTTAAGACGTGATAGTAGAGGCAGTTAAGAACCTATTTAACCGTATTTATCACTATAAAAACTATTATTTTTAGTATTATTTCAAAATTGTCTAATACTTATATTTATTGTTTCCATGGAAACTTTCGAAATGTGATCATCCTTCAAGCTGAAATGGTCGTTTTTTTAGTGGTATGACCCTAATGCGCATGTTTTGAACCCAGATTCGCATTCCGTATAAACACATTTATCGAAAACGCGTAACCAGTTTCTATTCACAAGCTTACTATTGTCTCTCCTCAACAATAATCCATTTTAATGCAGAGAACTGTGTATGCGAGTAGGTCCTTTCGATGTATTTTCTTGCCCTGAATATAAATCCGATCCGCTTCAAGCAACAAATTTCCAAGAAATTCACATACAAGTACAAAGTTTAAGGTTTTCTTCGGATGATTTTTAAGAGTCTAGGTCATCGGGGTTGTTTGCTATACATGATCCAAAACGGAAAATTATACGTACATAACGGCATTTTCATCATACAAGATGCATTGAACATAAAATTGTCAATATCTTGACAACCGTAATCATTTGTATATAGCTAAATATGGTTAAATATGTTCTAAATTACCTCTACTATCACGGTTTCAAGGAATTGCATCAAATTACATATAAGCCCGTACATCAATTTTTGAATCTTCCTTTACAACGTGATAGAAATAAAATCACAAAAACCGCATCCGCACCTATCCGCAGCAGATTTTGCAGTAGTTGTAATATCAAATATGTGTACTATAATTTGAACCACTTTCAAGAGCTTAATTAAGCTAAACTCTAAACTAAAACACTCAAATTCTGCTATAACTGTTCTTTTTTTATAATAGCGAATGTTCTCGGCCCTGCAATAAACAAAATTGTGGGTAAATTTTAATAAGAACAATGTCGAATGAAAGTTTATACTTGGTTCTAAAGAAAGTATAACAAAAAAGTCACGGTTTTCCTTAACACACAAAATTACAACCGTTTTCAAGAGCGTCGAGTTATGTGCATCTATGTTTAGCCATAGTAAAAACTAACTTTTGGGTGACAAGGACACGTGGCGCAGGGCTCAGGTGAAAAAATATTGCCGCCTTTCAATACAGCGGTCCTTTACCTATCCCAGAAACTGGTTTACTTTTTGGAATTTAACAATTTAGAAATTTGATTTCTGGCCAGCTTTTTTGGTCAAATACCCCAATCGGTCAAAATTTCATCCTAATGCAGGACAATGCAAAACCACATACCGCCGGCATAACTTTTTACAAGAACGTGGAATTCAGGTCGGCGTTAAGTCCTGACCTGAATCCCATTGAACACGTGTGGGATCAGCTTGACCGACGTGTTCGCAAGTTCGAAAAAATGTTCCCAAAAATCATAACTCCAATACACAATAACACAAATTAAACACATCTACTTACTCTTAAATTTGAACAAGCAATAAGCCACAATGTTAAAGTCCCAAAAGACAACAAAAGACACTACTTGCTATCATTAAGCAGACCAGCAACGGGCTGTTCAGAAATGAGTTTAAAACTGCAATTATAATATGATATAAACATTATATATCTACGTAATTTGTATAACTGAAATAATTGATGAAAAAGGGGAAATGGTGTTTTGATTGCATGAATAAGATGCATGTCGCTATTTTGAAGGAGTATGAAGACTTTTAGATGACCTTATTAGCATCACTATAGAGGAACATGTCAATCAGCTGATCGGCTGATAACAGTGATAAATGATAGCACCGATATCGTATTCGATCACAAGTATCACAACAAACAGTTGAGGTTATTTTGGTACATAGCGTGATGACAGTGTGTGCAATATTACAACATAAACATTTGCTAATTGTATTGATAAGTTGTAATTGTATCCAAGCGATTATTTCTCATGTGTTATATCTGTAGATAATGTTATTTAAAAGATTATGTGAGAAAGAGAAGGATTATAAATTGAATTAGTAACTTTTTTCTAATGCCATATGTCAAACGTAACCACACATAACCACAAACTGCCTTTTTAGATTTGCTTGCAATCGCATGAAAATATCAAATAAAAATATTTGTCAAGAAAAAAAAACCTGCTCTATTCAATTCGTAGCGAGTCCACCTCTAAAATAAATTTATATATTCGACGTTCGGCTGTGCGGACGAGTTTTTTACGCCATATACTTGGTATTTGCAATACCCAGTTGAAGTGGGTATAGCAAAGGTATAGCAAAGGGTATAGGCGACATGGTGCATTTATTTGTACTCCATGAACAATTTAGTACGCTGTTTAATTTTTCCATTTTTTAATTTCGTTTTGTGTGTAGTAGGTCGTATACAAAGATTGACAATAGATTTGTAATTACATATTAGTAAGATTTTTGATTTTTCAAAAGGGCGAAAACCGCTTAAAATTGTAATTTTGTGAAACCGTTAGACAGACAGTTTTCCGGAAACCGTCAGACAGAAATTAAAAAAAAAATGTTGTTTTTACCTGTCCACATAAACGCAATGTTATTTCTTGCCAAGATAAACGTACACCATATACAGAGTGTATCCTAAGTTGATGCTTTTCTATGAACAATATAGATAATACTCATTTATGAGCTTTCAAAATATAACCTTTTTGTTAAATAAAAAAAGCTACACAAAATTATCTCTAGTATTAAAATATTTTTAATCGTTTTCGCTTCTTTTCAAGTGATAGACAAAAATTTTATAAACATCATCTCTATAAAATAATTTATTTGGAAAATTATATTTTATTTGTTTGTATTTATATATTTGTCGATTTTTATGATGTTTATTATTTGAAGAGAAACGAAAGCGGTTAAAAATATTTTAATAGTAAAGACAATTTTGTGTAGCTTTTTTATTCAACAAAAGGTTATATTTTGAAAGCTTATTTGTTTAAATTTTTGTTTCAGAAGCTAATTGATCTGTATTTCAGACAATATTAGGACATATTTATACAACAAACATAGTAGTACAATTGGATTTAGTAGAACTTTAAAGATGACGAAGAAACCATATCTAACATTTCTTTTATGGGCAATATCTTCCTAATTTAAATAAAAATATATATATATTTTTTCTCATTAAAATAATAATTTATTTAAACTAGTTCACATCAAATGACCAATTGTATTGTTTTACAGTCTGTTAAAATTAGATGCTGCGAATTAATAATACAGAAAGCTGATGAATTAAACAAAAAATCATTAAAATGAAACAAACAGTTTCGTCAAGATTTGTTTTTTTAAATTTCCACAAGAATGCCCTTGTTAGTACGCAGTGAATTCTGCACTTATGTAATTTAAAATATGTCGGCATTATAAAATAAAACCTTGCTTGTTCGTAATCAAATTATCAGTTTGATTTCAAAAAGCTAATGTACAAATAAGGCGAACTAATCAAAAAAATAGCTAGTGCATATTCGGTACGCACATGTAGCAAGTCCTCAAAGAAAATTTTCATGTATTAGAAAATCCGCCGATGCATGAATGTCCGATGCATTTACTGTTGCAGTGCAACTCTGACGGTCCGAAATCACAAACGAGTATTGTACAAGCTTGTTGGTATGTCATAGAGTTTTTTAAGTTTTATAAAAATCAGCCGGTAATCAAGGATGGATGAAAAATGTTCGGTGAACGAACTTAATAATTTATTCTAATAAACTACTAAATATAGCAACCACAATTTCTAAATGTATATAAAATTATAGACGCAAAGTAGAAAAAATAGTATATTACACTCGATTTATAAGACATCTTGGTGCATTAGTTCATGTATTTAAACAACTCATGCGCCAATTTGACGTCTTATAACACTTGGATGTATAATAAAATAAATAATAATATACTATTTTTGCGCAGCGCCATCTATGAACGCATCGCGCAAAGCTCTAACATAACCCTACCTAAGGTCATCGGATGGAGACGACAAGTCTCACAGGCGCATCCCCACCACAGCGCAGAAACCAGCGATCAGGTGATCATAGCCACCTACCACTATTAGAACAGAGCGGCGCTACGCGCTCAACTTCGTACGCGTTGTTTGCAATCAATGAATGAGTAAGCATGGCCTGTTCCGTTTCAGCCAATCAGCGCTCAGCCTTGAATCTGCTGACGCCCGACCGCCCAATTGTGTGCAAACCGATGCCAAGTTCAGAACCGTTGTAATTCCAGGGCCTACTGCGGTTTTTGTTACCCTATTTGTCTGTACTTTCTTCCCTGTTTTAATTTTTAGGTTATTTACGTTATATTTATTTATTTTTGGTATAGAATTATTATTTTTTGTATAGTATCTATTTATGCTTTATTATTTATGGAATTAGGTGCAATTGTTATCATAGTCCTGAATCATTTCTACATAAATTCTATGACTGACAAAATTCTTTGCCTCTCGGTGTAAACATGAGCACGAGAAGTGAAAAAAAGTACACGATCTTTGCAGTTTGAATTAACGCTCGTCTTTCCGATTTATTTTCTCTTAAACCACTTACCACAAACATTTCAGTTTTTGTTCAGGTTGCATCTAGAGTCTCTTCTATAGATTGCCGTTTTTGTTTTCTTCAGTTTTTCTGTAATAAAGGTTGCGAACAAGATTTTGATGGAAGTCGATATCTCGGGAACGAATGTTAGCAGGACAACGCAGTTAGCATGCAAATAATCCTATTTACTGCGATACATATCCCTTGAATTTAATAACATTCCGACTATTTTTACTTTATCATACGCAGTATGTAAAGTATTGTAATCACGCCAAAAAAAATTTTTTAGATTTTAGCGGAAATATGTCTTTTTGGGTCCCCTGAACATTTTTGACCAAGGTACAAAAAAATGTCTGTGTGTGTGTGTGTGTGTGTATGTGTGTGTGTGTGTACCCGTTTTTGTGGAGACGATTCCGGAGAAACTACTAATGGTATCGGGACGAAACTTCATATTTAGAAGTTTTATAACCAAACTTAGAGCTGAAAAGCTTTCTGTTGAAAAGGGTCCAAAGGAACTGGTGGTTTACTCATAGCATTTTTTGAAGATTTTGCAAATGAGCCGCTATTTGTGTAATGTCGTCAAAATAGTTAAATAATAAATTAAAGGAGAGGAAATTTTCCATAATTTATGTATATGACATTTTTTGGTAGAATTTATAGTTTAGCCGCATGAGCAAATTCTATTTCATCGAGATCGGGCGTACTGCTTTAAAACTAGTAGCCAGGATATGTCAGATTATTTTGATTCTAATGACAGTAGCTAGTGTCAAACGCTAATGTCTTGAAAATGCTACTGTCAATATAGGCTGCGTTCGGATATTGAACACCGTTACACTTTTTACACCCAATAACACGTAAGTGTCATTTGGACGGTGTACCCGCTGTCAACGCAGTACAATATCCGAACGCAGCTTTAATCGAGATATTTGTCTAGTTCTACTAGTTTTATTTTAATGCAGACATAGCCGATCTCGATCAAATAGAATCTCATGCAGCTAAACTATTAATTTTATATATAGTATGATAAAGTCATGTGCCTGGCCACATCAGATTTTTTAATTTTTAAGACCAAAATAAACATGAGCTATATTTTACGCAGTTTCGGCTTCCCTCGCTTGTTGGTTTTGGTGCGAGGCAGTCGAACGAGATGCGAAGTTTTGACGCGATCAGTGAATCCGTTTGAATCCGTGTTTGTAAAATATTGTTGGGTGTAATCAACAGCTTCCCTCAACGGCTTCCCTCGCTTCACAATAATCTAGGTGGACAAAAGTCATTTCTAAGAATCGGTTAATTAATGGTCACATGTTATAAACAAACCCCCCGAGGTGACAATTTTAGGTGATACGTGTGAAAAGCATTCCACACTGAGGAGTTATAGACGCAGGGAGACCACGTGATAAGGTAGCGCATTCATAATCGGTTTAGTTGCATTTTTGCAGTGTTTTCGATAGTACACACTAACACTTGTGGTTGATAATCTAATTTGTACTATGATGAATTTTACTTTAGAGGGTAAGTACTTTCTTATTACACTCCAAATTAGATTCTATTAACAGACTATGTGGTGTAATAATTATGTTGAAAAGATGATCGAAAATACATGCTAATTTTATATTTGTAAACTTTCGTCGAATACAACTTTTTTTATCCACGTTTATTCAATATATTTTTTTTTTATATAATATAGTTTAAACATTTATGTTTTAAATGATATAAATTTGAAAACCACATTTTGCCACACTTTTGCTGCATTGATTTTTTTCACAACGTGTCTACTCGATTTTAAAATTGGAGTTTTTTGAAGAATGGCGAAAACATAGGAAAGAAGAACGAAATGCTCGTATAATGGATTATATCAGTCACACAGTTATAAGTATTTTCATTGTGTTTGTTCCGAACTTAATTTATAATTGCATTTTTATATAGTACTGTTGAGTTGATTTTTGAATAAGATATTTTTCATATATAAATTCTGTAATATTAAAACTAATACAGTTTTCTTTTCGAATAATGTTTTATTTAATTATTATTATTGTTTTATTGTTATTGATTATAAATTATGTATATTCCTCAGGTTTTTAATTTTTATATTTTATATTTAATGTCAAGGACATTTTGTTGTTTTTGTCATAATTGAGCAAGTATTTACTATAATCAATAAATAATCAAAGCGCAAAATAAAATATTTTTGTCCAGCTACCTTGTTCTAGGCGATTCGCTGTTGCTAATTGATTTACAAAAATATTTCTCTTGTTTTTGCAGATAGGTATAATATTATCATATTTACAACAACAAAAAAACCAACCCACTGCTAATTGTGTTTTAATATCATTTTTAGTACCGAGTTATCTGGAATAATATAGTATTATAAAATTTCATAATTTTTGTTGGAGATCAAATGTTATAATGTTCAATGTTAATATCTAGTTATCTATATATAAAATACATGTTCATATAGAAACATAATAACAATAATATCGGTTCACTTTATATATGTATATATAACGCTCATTATATGAAATTACTTCCTTACGACTTTCTTTACTATATTATCTCTGATCCACCGCAATATACAAGAAACATACTTTATTAATCAACCCCCTCCAAAACCACCCGATTATCAAATGATTTTAAAAACATATTTTTAACGAGTTCCCAGGTGTAATAACACATTTGCAAAGTTTCAGAATTTTTAATTAAACTTTATTTTTCAACCCCCTCAAACACTACCCTATTGACACTTAAAATTTTATCTGCTATTTATGTCTTTGTGGGTATAATACTATCACATTCAGATGAATTCAAATTATTAAACGAACATTTAGCGTTTCAACCCCCTAAAAACAACCCCTTATGGTTTAGAGTCTTTTCACTATTTTTCTAGTTACCAAATTATTATTTAAAGTTCATCTAAAACAATAAAATAATTTTGTCCACCTAAAAGTTGCAAATGAATCACTGTGAGTCGCATTAAATAAAATATGACGATTGAAAAAAAAACTGAAGAAAACAAAAACGCCAATCTATAGAAGAGGGTCTAAATGCAACCTGAACAAAAGTTGAAATTTTTGTGGCAAGCGGTTTACGAGGAAAAAAATGGAAAGACGAACGTTAATTTAAAAGTGCAAAAATCGGGGACGTTTTCTCATTTCTCTCGCGCTCATGTTTACACCGAAAGCCAAAAAAAGTTGACAGTCATACAACTTACGTAGAAATGATTCAGGAGTATGATACATTTTATTTCAATTTTTTCTGTTCGGTAGTTTTAGAGTTATGCGCCTTCAAACTCAGGGGTCAATATTGTCGAAACGAGAGATGGCAGTTAGGGTGATTTTCTCGTACGGGGTCACGTATATGTAGGATACGTAAATAAATATTATAAATGGCTGCATGAACGCCTATATTTCGGCAACCAAGTGTCCAGCAAAATGTATATCGTCGCTTATAGCATTTTTACTGGATATTTAAATAAAATTAATACCAAATTCCGTACTTAATATGGATGGTTTTGAATACAAAGCCTACTTATTATCTAGCATATCCTAACGAATAATTTATGAATTAAAATAGCATGAACTGGAATGTATAGTTTGCACATATGTACCTTGCTTATGTACATAATTGAATATTTAATTCAGTTAGTTCCTATTTGAATACTAATTGCAAATACGTGATCGGTATGATTTAATTTAAAAAAACATCATTAAATTACATCATCTTATGCAAATTAAAAAAATTGCTATAATTACCTTATTAATATTAACTACTTAGTTAAAAGCAGGTACTTAATTATTGAATCTAATCATAGTTGAAAAAAAAAATCTTACTTTTCTCGTAATGTCACAAAAAACATATCATCAAATCAACCTGAATACAAACATATACAAAGTTTGAAAAATTCTCCTGATTAAGCCAGAGTAGACAGAGAGTTGTAATTTTCAGGATTAATTAACTAATTTATCTGTGACCCAGACATGTATGGTAATCGTCTCTATCCCATCTACTCTTCTCGTAATGTCACAAAAACCAAAGTCATAGCATCAAAGCTAAAGAATACATACATACCCAAAGTTTGAAAAATTCTCCTGATTAAGCCAGAGTAGACACAGAGTTGTAATTTTCAGGATTAATTATCTAATTTATCTGTGACCCAGGCACGTATGATAATCCTTTCTATCCCATCTACTTTTCTCGTAATGTCACAAAAACCAAAATCATAGCGTCAAAGCTAAAGAATACATACATACTCCAAGTTTGAAAAATTCTCCTGATTAAGCCAGAGTAGACAGAGAGTTGTAATTTCCAGGATTAATTATCTAATTTATCTGTGACCCAGACATGTATGATAATCGTCTCTATCCCATCTACTTTTCTCGTAATGTCACAAAAACCAAAATCATAGCATCAAAGCTAAAGAATACATACATACTCCAAGTTTGAAAAATTCTCCTGATTAAGCCAGAGTAGACAGAGAGTTGTAATTTACAGGATTAATTAACTAATTTATCTGTGACCCAGACATGTATGGTAATCGTCTCTATCCCATCTACTTTTCTCGTAATGTCACAAAAACCAAAATCATAGCATCAAAGCTAAAGAATACATACATACTCCAAGTTTGAAAAATTCTCCTGATTAAGCCAGAGTAGACAGAGAGTTGTAATTGTCAGGATTAATTATCTAGTTTATCTGTAACCAAGACATGTCTAGTAATCGTCTCTATCCCAACTATTTTTCTCGTAATGTCACAAAAACCAAAATCATAGCATCAAAGGTAAAGAATACATACATACTCAAAGTTTGAAAAATTCTCCTGGTTAAGCCAGAGTAGACAGAGAGTTGTAATTTTCAGGATTAATTATCTAATTTATCTGTGACCAAGACATGTATGGTAATCGTCTCTATCCCATCTACTTTTCTCGTAATGTCACAAAAATCAAAATCATAGCATCAAAGCTAAAGAATACATACATACTCAAAGTTTGAAAAATTCTCCTGGTTAAGCCAGAGTAGACAGAGGGTTGTAATTTTCAGGATTAATTATCTAATTTATCTGTGACCAAGACATGTATGGTAATCGTCTCTATCACAACTATTTTTCTCGTAATGTCACAAAAACCAAAGTCATAGCATCAAAGCTAAAGAATACATACATACTCAAAGTTTGAAAAATTCTCCTGATTAAGCCAGAGTAGACAGAGAGTTGTAATTTTCAGGATTAATTATCTAATTTGTTTGTGACCAAGACATGTATGATAATCGTTTCTATCCCATTTATTTTTCTCGTAATGTCACAAAAACCAAAATCATAGCATCAAAGCGAAATAATAGATACATACTCGAAGTTTGAAAAATTCTCCTGATTAAGCCAGAGTAGACAGAGAGTTGTAATTTTCAGGATTAATTATCTAATTTATCTGTGACCAAGGCATGTATGATAATCGTCTCTATCCCATCTACTTGTCTCGTAATGTCACAAAAACCAAAATCATAGCATCAAAGCTAAAGAATACATACATACTCAAAGTTTGAAAAATTCTCCTGATTAAGCCAGAGTAGACAGGGAGTTGTAATTTTCAGGATTAATTATCTAATTTATCTGTGACCAATAGATGTACGATAATCGTCTCTATCCCATCCACTTTTCTAGTAATGTCACAAAAACCAAAATCATAGCATCAAAGCTAAAGAATACATACATACTCCAAGTTTGAAAAATTCTCCTGATTAAGCCAGAGTAGACAGAGAGTTGTAATTTACAGGATTAATTAACTAATTTATCTGTGACCCAGACATGTATGGTAATCGTCTCTATCCCATCTACTTTTCTCGTAATGTCACAAAAACCAAAATCATAGCATCAAAGCTAAAGAATACATACATACTCCAAGTTTGAAAAATTCTCCTGATTAAGCCAGAGTAGACAGAGAGTTGTAATTTACAGGATTAATTAACTAATTTACCTGTGACCCAGACATGTATGGTAATCGTCTCTATCCCATCTACTTTTCTCGTAATGTCACAAAAACCAAAGTCATAGCATCAAAGCTAAAGAATACATACATACTCAGTTTGAAAAATTCTCCTGGTTAAGCCAGAGTAGACAGAGAGTTGTAATTTTCAGGATTAATTATCTAATTTATCTATGACTCAGACATGTATGATAATCGTCTCTATCCCATCTACTTTTCTCGTAATGTCACAAAAACTAAAATAATAGCATCAAAGCTAAAGAATACATACATACTCAAAGTTTGAAAAATTCACCTGATTAAGCCAAAGTAGACAGAGAGTTGTAATTTTCAGTATTAATTATTTAATTTATCTGTGACCAAGACATGTATGATAATCGTCTCTAACCCATCTACTTTTCTCGTAATGTCACAAAAACCAAAATCATGGCATCAAAGCTAAAGAATACATACATACTCAAAGTTTGAAAAATTCTCCTGATTAAGCCAGAGTAGACAGAGAGTTGTAATTTTCAGGATTAATTATCTAATTTATCTGTGACCAAGACTTGTATCATAATCGTCTCTATCCCATCTACTTTTCTCGTAATGTCACAAAAACCAAAATCACAGCATCAAAGCTAAAGAATACATACATACTCAAAGTTTGAAAAATTCTCCTGATTAAGCCAGAGTAGACAGAGAGTTGTAATTTTCAGGATTAATTATCTAATTTATCTGTGACCAAGACTTGTATGATAATCGTCTCAATCCCATCTATTTTTCTCGTAATGTCACAAAAACCAAAATCATAGCATCAAAGCTAAAGAATACATACATACTCAAAGTTTGAAAAATTCTCCTGAATAAGCCAGAGTAGACAGGGAGTTGTAATTTTCAGGATTAATTATCTAATTTATCTGTGACCAATAGATGTACGATAATCGTCTCTATCCCATCTACTTTTCTGGTAATGTCACAAAAACCAAAATCATAGCATCAAAGATAAAGAATACATACATACTCAAAGTTTGAAAAATTCTCCTGGTTAAGCCTACTCTGGCAGAGAGTTGTACTTTTCAGGATTAATTATTTAATTTATCTGTGACCCAGGCATATATGATAAACGTCTCTATCCCATCTACTCTTCTCGTAATGTCACAAAAACAAAAACAGTAGCACCAAAGCAGTTAAATTAGTTTTCTGTTTTATTTTTGTTAGCCAATTGGTTTATTTTTTTGCAACCGTGATAAGGACAGGACAATTGAAGGACGTCTTGTTTTTATTGTTAAATATGCGATATACGCAAGGGAAATGACGAAAAAATTGTTGTGCTAAATTATCTTTGATAATACATTATACTATCTTGACATTCCATCGCGTCTTTTTGTTCATTAAGATACGCACAAAATGATATTTTAACAGATTAATTGTAGGTAACTATACAAAACATAATAAAAATTATCTGCTTGTTTCAAGTATGGTCCATTCATTTTTGATTATTATTGATAATACTGTATATAACATGAAATACATTATTTTCGTGGGAATAGTTTTTGCTTTTTTTGTTTGAAAATTGTGTTTTGAGGTTAGAATTGCGCGAAAATCAACGTTAAACGACAGAATTCAAGACTTTTCCATGAAAGCAAAACTAATTGAGATTTATAATCAATTAATGTATTCCGCAGTAAACACATTATTATAAGTATTAATAGTAACATTTTACTATAATTAATTTTACAAACGCTCGTTAAATTAGGCATAGTACTAGAACGATGTGTTATTTTTATGCAAAAGAAAAATAATATTAAAACTAAAAATAATGAAACAATAATCAGTCTGGATTACAATGTACAATAAAAAATCAACCCACATGATGCAATTTATGTGTCTGGAAACTTGAATGTCCTAAAACGTCGAAAGCAATTGTTAATATTTTGATTTAAACTATCGGTTTTTCGGAATTAGATCAAAAATGTTATAGGTAAAAGTTAGTTCGAATTAATTTTATGCTCAAATATCAAACTTGAATGTTCTATTTCAAATTTTACATCTCGGACCAGTGAAAAGACATTACATAAAAGTGAAAAAAAAAATTTAGAGACCACAATTATGATTGATCAGTTGACAGTAGTAACAGCGTATCCAAGCAATTTGTTGATAGAAGCTGATTGAAAGTATGACTTCAGAGCAAAGGGTTTATTTAGTTCTTCGTTACGGCATAGGTGACGTATCGTACCGCCGTGTTATTGAAGTTTTTAACAGAAAATACCCTGAGGTATACGTTTCTGTCAATTGTGTTGGTGAATTAGTTAAAAAATTTCATGCAACAGGAGACGTGAAAAATATCAAAAAAAAAAGCGAAAAGGCGAAGATGATGCAGGAGCTATGTTAGCTATTATTTCCGTGAACACTTGCCCAAAGAAATCGTTGAGCCAAAGATAACGAGACTTCAACATCAGTAAAAGCCACCTGCAAAGGATCTTTTCAAATCAAAAACTTCATCCTTATAAACCAGTACTGATACACACTTTAGTAGAAGGAGATGATGCTCGTCGATTAGAATTTTGCCTATTAATGGGAGAACGAATTATGGTCGATAGATTTTTCTACAGAAAAATTATTTTCGCGACGTTTACCACAAATGGAGTTGTTAGTTCACAGAATTGCAGATATTGGTCTCAAGAAAACCCAAATTTCCGTATTACAACCAATTCTCAAAAATTTCAAAAACTGAATGTTTGGTGTGGGATTTATTACAAGAAAATAATTGGACCATACTTTTTTGACGGTACTGTAAACCAAAACACTTATTTTGATATGCTGGAAAATTTTTTGCTACCTACTTTGGACGAAATCAACTTACAGCTCAAGTGTTCACTACACTATCAACACGACGGTTGTCCTGCTCATAGCGCATATCAAGTCAGGGATTGGTTGAACAGACATTTTCCAAATAAGTGGATTGGACGATTCGGCCCTATAGGATGGCCACCACGTTCACCTGATTAAACGCCGCTTGATTTTTTCTGTGGGGTTATTTAAAACAGATGGTGTATACGAATAATTTTCATGATAATGTAGACAATATAAAATTAAAAATTAGGAAATTTGGAAAAATGGCTTTCGACTTTTTGGGACATCCAAAACTCTACAGAATGACTTTTCTCGAGAAATTAAAAATTACGTCCTTTATAGGTATAGTTAGGCCCATCGGGGACACACTGTATATTAAACAACCGTTGTTTTGGATTGAGACAACGTTTCGTTGTGTGCAGTTTATTCAGTTTACGTATAATATAATATTTCTTAATAAAAATACGTGTCCAAAATAAATTAAAACATGAAGTTCAAGGGGCAATGACAATGGAAAAAATAATAATGAAATATTAATGCCAGCATGACAATTGGTATCAACGCTGTTAAAAATACAATAGATTATTTTGCATTTTGAGGTGAATAGGTGACTACGTTTAGTACAAAGGTTGCCAATTTGTGCTTAGAGGGTTTGAATTAAGAAGTTTAGATTAGAATTTGACTTCTATGTTCTTAGCAGGGACATACAGGAACACTAAACAGCAACAATTCACTACGCTAAATACCAATTAAACCATTCAAAGTATCACACCATTTCCTTTCTGACATCGTAACAACCAATTTAAATCTAAAGATGTCATGATTAACGTCATCACGATCATCACAAAGATACCAAACGCCTACTAACACAATCGCCCGAAAAATTCTAAATTTACCAACTAAAAATAAACCAAAAACCTAACCCAACTTCGCAAATATCCATAAAAACACAAACCGCAACAATCAAATTCACTTATAACACCACAAAACACACGCAAACTTACGAAAAATTCGAAAAAATCACTTACCTAGGACGTTACCAATGTTGTTGTTTATGTTCTAGGGAACAGCTGACATAACCTCAAAGGTACCGCGCACTGCATACAACGTGTCCCGCTTTAGTTCGCGGTTACTATTTTACTGATACGCAAAATAAATTGTGGGTAATGAATTCCCATTGTAAATTGTCTGTTGACCGAACTCGCGGTTCTTGCAAGCGGTTGATTATAATTTAGAACGCGACAGCGCTGTACGGTGCGAGGACGTGGCGCCACTGACGGCCGCGAGACGAACTACGCGACCTGAGGTAAAGTAGGGTTCCTGTTTTACGCGCTGGAATCGTACCGATCGATATTTAGGTTATGTTGAGGTATAAAAAAGATGTTTTATATAAAAATCGTTGGATATTCGTTTTAGAATAACATAGTAGGATGTAAATTAATATTTAAACTGAAATTACAAGCTTTTCGAGGAGTGACGTGGTCAACATGTGGATATATCATGCTAGAGTTTAGGGAATAAATTATAAATAATACAATCGTTGAGGTATATGGAAAAGGAAATGTGTGTTTTATTTATCCAGGAAGTCAATAATATTGATTATTCATGCGTGACGTGGGTTAAAATTGTTTTATTATTATTCTTAGCTCACTAAATTGGGGATTTAATCTAGAATTCTGGCAGCTTTGATGCTATTGCTTTAGTTTTTGTGACATTACGAGAAAAGTAGTAGGGGTAAAGACGATTACCATACATGTCTTGGTCACAGATATATTAGATACTTAATCCTGAAAATTACAACTCTCTGTCTACTCTGGCTTAATCAGGAGAATTTTTCAAACTTCGAGTATGTATGTATTCTTTAGCTTTGATGGTATGCTTTTGGTTTTTGTGATATTACGAGAAAAGTAGATGGAATAGAGATGATTACCATACATGTCTTGGTCACAGATAAATTAGATAATTAATCCTGAAAATTATAACTCTCTGTCTACTCTGGCTTAATCAGGAGAATTTTTCAAACTTTGAGTATGTTTGTATTCTTTAGCTTTGATGCTATGATTTTGGTTTTTGTGACATTACGAGAAAAGTAGATGGGATAGAGACGATTATCATACACGTGTGGGTCACAGATAAATTAGATAATTAATCCTGAAAATTACAACTCTCTGTCTACTCTGGCTTAATCAGGAGAATTTTTCAAACTTTGAGTATGTTTGTATTCTTTAGCTTTGATGCCATTATTTTCGTTTTTGTGACATTACAAGAAAAGTAGATGGGATAGAGACGATTATCATACATGTCTAGGTCACAGATAAATTAGATAATTAATCCTGAAAATTACAACTCTCTGTCTACTCTGGCTTAACCAGGAGAATTTTTCAAACTTTGAGTATGTATTTATTCCTTAGCTTTGATGCCATTATTTTGGTTTTTGTGACATTACAAGAAAAGTAGATGGGATAGAGACGATTATCATACATGTCTAGGTCACAGATAAATTAGATAATTAATCATGAAAATTACAACTCTCTGTCTACTCTGGCTTAACCAGGAGAATTTTTCAAACTTTGAGTATGTATTTATTCCTTAGCTTTGATGCCATTATTTTGGTTTTTGTGACATTACAAGAAAAGTAGATGGGATAGAGACGATTATCATACATGTCTAGGTCACAGATAAATTAAATAATTAATCCTGAAAATTACAACTCTCTGTCTACTCTGGCTTAATCAGGAGAATTTTTCATACTTTGAGTATGTTAGTATTCTTTAGCTTTGATGCTATGGTTTTGGTTTTTGTGACATTACGAGAAAAGTAGAAGGGATAGAGACGATTACCATACATATCTTGGTCACAGATAAATTAGATATTTAATCCTGAAAATTACAAATCTCTGTCTACTCTGGCTTAATCAGGAGAATTTTTCAAACTTTGAGTATGTAAGTATTCTTTAGCTTTGATGCCATGATTTTGGTCTTTGTGACATTACGAGAAAAGTAGTTGACATAAAGAAGATTACCATACATGTCTTGGTCACAGATAAATTAGATAATTAATCCTGAAAATTACAACTCTCTGTTTACTCTGGCTTAATCAGGAGAAGTTTTCAAACTTCGAGTATGTATGTATTCTTTAGCTTTGATGGTATGATTTTAGTTTTTGTGACATTACGAGAAAAGTAGTAAGGGTAGAGACGATTGCCATACATGTCTTGGTCACAGATAAGTTAGATAATTAATCCTGAAAATTACAACCCTCTGTCTACTCTGGCTTAATCAGGAGGATTTTTCAAACTTTGAGTAAGTATGTATTATTTAGCTTTGATGTCATTACTTTGGTTTTTGTGACATTACGAGAAAAGTAGTAGGGGTAGAGACGATTGCCATACATGTCTTGGTCACAGATAAATTAGATAATTAATCCTGAAAATTACAACTCTCTGTCTACTCTGGCTTAACCAGGAGAATTTTTCAAACTTTGAGTATGTCTGTATTCTTTAGGTTTTATGCTATGATTTTGGTTTTTGTCACATTACGAGAAAAGTAGATGGGATAGCAATGAATACCATGCATGTCTAGGTCACAGATAAATTAGATAATTAGTCCTGAAAATTACAACTCTCTTTCTACTCTGGCTTAACCAGGAGAAGTTTTCAAACTTTGAGTATGTATATATTCTTTAGCTTTGATGCTATGATTTTGGTTTTTGTGATATTACGAGAAAACTAGATGGGATAGAGACGATTATAAAACACGTGTGGTTCACAGATAAATTAGATAATTAATCCTGAAAATTACAAATCTCTGTCTACTCTGGCTTAATCAGGAGAATGTTTCAAACTTTGAGTATGTAAGTATTCTTTAGCTTTGATGCCATGATTTTGGTTTTTGTGACATTACGAGAAAAGTAGTTGACATAAAGACGATTACCATACATGTCTTGGTCACAGATAAATTAGATAATTAATCCTGAAAATTACAACTCTCTGTCTACTCTGGCTTATTCAGGAGAATTTTTCAAACTTTGAGTATGTTTGTATTCTTTAGCTTTGATGCTATGATTTTGGTTTTTGTGACATTACGAGAAAAGTAGATGGGATAGAGACGATTACCATACATGTCTGGGTCACAGATAAATTAGATAATTAATCCTGAAAATTACAACTCTCTGTTTACTCTGGCTTAATCAGGAGAAGTTTTCAAACTTCGAGTATGTATGTATTCTTTAGCTTTGATGGTATGACTTTAGTTTTTGTGACATTACGAGAAAAGTAGATGGGATAGAGACGATTACCATACATGTCTTGGTCACAGATAAATTAGATAATTAATCCTGAAAATTACAACTCTCTGTCTACTCTGGCTTATTCAGGAGAATTGTTCAAACTTTGAGTATGTATGTATTCTTTAGCTTTGATGTCATTATTTTAGTTTTTGTGACATTACGAGAAAAGTAGATGGGATAGAGACGATTACCATACATGTCTTGGTCACAGATAAATTAGATAATTAATCCTGAAAATTACAACTATCTACCATCTCTGGTTTATTCAGAAGATTTTTCTAAACTTCTATATGTTTTTGTTTATTCAATCAGCATTGATGTTATTATTTGTCCAGGAGATTTTAAAACAAAAAGAGACCTTCCTTCGCGTTTAGCTACAAATCCAGTCATCATTACACGATTTACAGTGTTATACCTACCACTTAGCAACCTGATCTAACTGCTTCGAACACACTGTGTTCTCAATTCATATATAATAACTTGCTTGACACGAAAACACGAGAATGTGAAAGAAACACCTAATTGCCCACAATTTCATACGCTACGACGAGTTAAGAAGCCCAATTCACAAGCCACTTGATCCACAAACCGACACACAAAAAAGAACACTTGAAAATTTCAGTTTCTGGAACACAGAAAACAAGATGTAATAAGCATTAATTCGTAATGACTTGCTCTGATTCTAGAAACATTATTTCATGATTATTTGACACTAAAGTCAGTCTTGTCCTCAGTGTTAATCCAAACATCACCAAGTTGAGGTGCAATTATTAGTGTAGTGTCTAAAATGCATTTTGTACAAGTTTTGGTACAATTTCTAGTTGTGAACAGTGGTTTTTCGTATTACATTAAACCAAGTGGTTATGATTCTTATCAGTTTTATCAAGATTTTCATGTACCTCAAAGAAGGAATGATAGATCTTTGGAAAATTATGGATATTCCCCAGAAATTTTAGAGGATCAATACAAGTATGAGTCCAATCAAGAATACATCTACCCTACATCTGAAAACAGCTGGTTTGTGGATAAAAAGCATCCTGATGGCAACCAAGATTATCGATATCCTGATATGAATCAGAATGACTCTGGTGCAGAGATACAGGAAAGAAATGACAATAGATTTGGATTCTACAATGTCCAAACGGGGGATGAATTCTTTTTGAACGATTTTGACGTCAGGCCAAAGTTCAAAACAAAAGAAAACGACAAGGACGTCTTTGAGTTTGAATATTTTGGACATACAACACAAGTAAGTTGCTTTTTTAGCAATACCCAGAAGATGGATGATTTTCTTTTGTGTTTCCTTCTTTTTTATTAACAATTAGTCTCTCCAGGCATTAGAGATACAGTAGAACAGTTTCTTTATTATTTTTTGAGCGTTTCAGGCCATGCATTATTTTTCGTAATTATTTCCTCAATATTTCATAAAAATCAGCGTTAAAAATTGAATCACAAAAAGTCCCGCCAAAACGATACTTTCTGTTGTGTGACGTCACACGATAGTAGATGTCAAATCGGCCCATATGGTCTGTCAGCATCGGCATCGTCGCCGTTTGGTAGTTATGTTGTATGATGTGTTGTTTTCACAATTTCTACATAAAAATGGGTTATAAATGGTGTATAAATCCACAATGCAGAAATACGTCAATAAAAACTCCGGATAAACTATTTGTAGCTGTTCCGCAAGATTTGAAACTGCGAAGAAAGTGGTTGGTTGGTAGAAATCCAAATGAAATACATAGCGGCCAATACAAGTGTTTTTTGTTGTGAAGATTACTTCAACATAAGTAAAACCGACTAGAATAAGTTATCTATCGTATTTTCGAACCAGGGATTATCTGATCTGACAGCTTAAGGTTAGGGCTAACCTAACCTACAAAGTTATGCTTACATGGCACTTTAGTGATATTAAATTCAAACGGGAGAAGTATAAGAGCGCGTTCGGATAATCGGGTAGGGTACGGTGAGAGTGACGCGCTGCATAAAAGGCGGACTAACGTCATGCGGTGTTTATCTGCATATAAGAGAGAGACAGCCGACCCAGGTTATCTGAGCATTGCTCTCCCCATACCCTACCCTGACAAACCGAACGCGCTCTAAGCGTACTAACGAATGACGTCACTGGAGACGGAGCCAATTACAGAGCGTTATCAATCACGTGATAGGACGTGAATAAAGTTCAATTTTAAATTTGGTTTTTAATAGAAATAAAGCATTTTTTTTTTGAAAATTAAAAACAAATAATTTTCTTAAACTGTAATCTATTAGGATGATATTAGGATGACAACCCTATATTTTTTTAACGAATTTGACAGATCTTTTAATTGTCTTAATGGTAGCATAATATTTTTATGGCCTTACATAAGAAAATTTTGGAGAAAAAGACAATTGAAGGTTATGAAATAAAAGTGACAAAATCTCCGGAACGGCTCAACCGAATTTAACGAAATTTTGGAATTATGTATTTTGCAACCATGTGATGTCACTGGCGTTATTATCGTTGATGCAACTTTTACAGTTTCTGAGATATAACCTCAAACTTTTGAATCTGAAATAGAACAGCCTGTATATTTTGACATATTCTGTTACAGTCTTCCATTGCCTATTCAATGTTACTACGCTTGTTACAGTATTATGTCAAAAAAATTTAGAAATTAACAAAAAACTTTATTACTTTGGTCTAAAAATTAACAAAGAAAAAATTGATAACAAAAAATAACAACAGAAAAAAATAAACCGATTAAATCTAAAACAATGTATTCTTGTCAATGGTTTTTTCTTTGTTAATTTCTAGATATTTTTGATATAATAATGAAGACTGTAACAGGAAATGTCAAAATATGTAGGGTGTCCTATTTCAAATTCAAAAGTTTGAGGTTATATATAGCTTGTTGAAGATTATTAGATAGAGAATTGGTCTCAAGACACTACCCTGGGATACCACTGACTTTTGTTTATCATGTAGCTAAGTAATGCCTTATTATTTTCTTCTGTTTTCAGGTTACTCCGATACTATATTCAAATATTGTTAGTAATTCTTTTGGAGGATACCATGGTAACAGAAAAGTAGGTCAAAATAAAAAACCATCTCGAAAGCCAGTGGTTAACAACATTAGAAAACCTGTAGCTGTCAACCATAATGTCAACCATAATAACAACAGGAATAAAAACAAGCAAACAGCCAATAAGCGAAGACCAAACATGTCAACAACTAGAAGACCGATAAGAAAGCAAATTAATAACAAACGAAAACCTGCCAACACAAATAAACAAGCAAATAGGAGACCGACGAAGTTGCAGAACAACTGCAAGCGCCCGAAGGTACCAAAAAGGAACACAAATCAAAAGAAACCAATCAAACGACCACATCTGGCAAACCAAACACAAAAAAAGAAACAAACCAATCAGATTAAGAAAAAACCAAACAAACAAAATAGTTCTTTTGGTCAAACTCATTCAACGCCACAAACCCTAGTCATCAACAATGTCATCAGACGATACATTGAAAAGTTACAAGCGAAAACACAAAATAGGAAAAATGATCAAACTTTAGTTATGAATAATAATAGAGATGCTTTTACAAGGAAGATGTTTAACATGCCTACCTTTGAGGACATTAAAAACAGTACGATGTCACTCACAAACAAGTTTTTAAGCTTGTTTACAGTTGTCCAGTTTGAAAATTTTCAATGCGTTGCTAATAGTAAGACTGGGCAGTATATAGGTACTTGTTACCATGACAACCAATGTGAAAAAATGGGAGGTTTTTCGACAGGTGATTGTGCCAATGGATATGGCGTTTGTTGTGTTGGTATGTATGATTCATTTACGTTATCTATTTGTCGCATCTCTCGTTTGGACAATATTGACTCCTGTGTTTGAAGGCGCATAACTCTAAAACTACCGAACAGAAAAAATTGAAATAAAGTGTATCATACTTCTGAATCATTTCTACATAAGTTGTATGACTGTCGACATTGTTCAGGTTGCATTTAGAGCCTCTTCTATAGATCGGCGTTCTTGATTTCTTCAGTTTTTGTGTAATAAAGGTTGCGTACAAGATTTTCATGGAAGCGGATCTCTCAGTAACTGAATATTAGCACGATATCGGGATATGCATCGTCATATTTTATTTAATGCGACTGTAGAAAAAGAATTGCATTATAATTTTTAAGTAATTCTTAAAGCGATTTAATATGAATGATATAAATTTCGTGCAGCGCGCACTACGTCAATACTAACGGTAAATGAAAACGTAGCTGGGACAGCGGAAGATTATTTACTATTACACTGATAAAAATGAGTGCGAATTTACAAATGAAATCTAAATTTTTTCAGTAAACCTACCCTATTTGTCGGCAATTTCACCATAATTTTAAGCAAAAATATTAAATATCATTGAAAATGCAGTTACATTCATTAATTGTACAAACTGTATGTAAATTTGCTAACAAGTTTGCAATATTCATAATAACAATTACTTCGACGGAATAAAATTACATATCCATACATTAAAACTACTGTCTGATATGTAAATTTGCCTTCTGCTCGCGCAATTTTCCTTTCTAGATGGTAAAGTGCTACCGAGATAATTTTTATCGCGCTTGCGCAATAATGGGATATACAGTTCGAGTTCCGTTCGCCATCCGTTTGGTTGTGTTTACAGCAGATAAGTTAGTTTTATTGAGTGTGATTGTTATATACAACTAATTTAACACTGTTAGTGCCTCTGTGACTTATCCTTTATCGGTGTGGTGTGGAATATTTGCTCCATATGGTTCTATAGTATTAAAAAATATAATATTGGTACATTCATCTCTTTGTATATTATGGAGGACTTTGCAAATATATAGATACTACAAAGTGCAGGTAAAAGTTTGCAGTCTTGATATGTACAATTCCACTTTCACTAATTTGATGTTCTTTTTAGGATACAAGTGTTGATGATACTGACATTCTACAAATTCAAGGACTTGTGTGGTGTCCATAGGTAAGATTTCGTTTATTGTTCTTTCTCGTACATGCGGTCTTACAATCAAATTTATTACTAACATGTATAACACATATCATTTCAATCACCAATATAAAAAAATACTTTTCTATAAACACTCTCTAATAACTTTACACACACTCTGTACCTCAAACGAAAGCAGCTGCTGACATTATTATACCCTGTATATGATATATGACTCATGTACTTCTTATTTTGATTTCAGGTGACACATTTTGGACTATATTACCTATATGGTGTGATTGGATTATCCCCAGGTTCTCTTACTCTGGAGACGGTTTAGCTTTTTAAAAATTATTCCAAGTCAGGGTTCAAAAACGAATAAGGATAAAACCAAATCCACTGAAAGGTGATCAAACTTATTATGAAAATAAATAAGTAAATGTTTGTATGCAGTCTAAGTAAGTGTGTGACGTAAGTTTACCATAGGTATTTCAACTTAATATTGTTGAAATAATATTTAATTTATATTTAAAAGATATATTTCTCTCTGTGAAGCAGATCGATTTATTTTATTATACGATACGTAGATAAGTATAGGTTCCATGGGTTCCTATTTTATTGCATTTACTTATGATTACATTTTTGTCAAGAACTTCTATTTATTTAATGTTAAAAATATGAAATATTTATAAAAAATATGTAGATATATATATTATAAATACGTTTCACATGTTATTTATTGTTAAAATTATAATAAAAATTCATACTATTATTTTTTGTTCTTATTTATGATCTCCACATTAATAGGATTTACTAGTGATTTTACAGTTGACAATACAGGCTTGTCCGAGCAGTCGCAAAACCAGTTTACAAACAGTTCTTTTGTGAGAAATCAGATAATGTTTCATTGGTATTTATAATGGAGTTATCATAGTAACATATGTGGTCCATCACAAAAGTACTGATTGTTAACTGGTTTTGCAGTTGCTTGGACAAATCTAATATTAAAGTTGCAGGAAGTTTACTGTACAACAATTAATTGCAATTCCGTGTTTATGGTAAATTTACTGAACGTCAGTAATTTTACTTACAAAAGTATATATAAAACCGTACACATCGGAAACCTCCTTTCATATGAGAAGTAAATTTATTAGCTCAAAGTAAAATTACAAACCACATGGTATTTTCCCTTCGATACACGGAGGTTAAAAATGACCGCCGATCTACACGGTAAAATTACTTCTCTCTCGCGCTCATGTTTACACCGAGAGGCAAAGAATTTTGACAGTCATACAACTTAATTATTAGTATCTTTATATTGTTATTTTTTTTAGTTCGACGTACTTGTGGCGAAAGCTCTTCTCAAAATTTGACTTATTTTGAGAGCATGAACTACCCAAACTATTTTCCAAACCAAAATTCAAACGTCACGCTAACCAATACCCAGCTGGAAGAAACAGAAGAAGAAGAAGAGAATCCTCAAGATTTAATACCAAATAATCCAAATACTGCATCATTTAACCCTTCTGATATAGATTTGGACATTCCAAGTTTAATACCAGATATACCAAACGATATTCCAGATGGTGATGACGTAATTTTTTCAATTGAAGACGACTTTGAAACAAATGAAGAAGACTCAACAGAAATGCCTGAAATGACAACAGAAAGTGATGATTATGACATGTTGGGCACTACACAAGAAACAACTGAGTCTCCTAGTGAAGATATTACAGTACATCCAAGATATAGATTTCATAAGTATCATGAATATAAGATTGCAAGACAAGACAATATGGCTGATAGTCTAGCTTGTATTTTTTGGGTGTACAAAACATCGCCTGATATACAACAAATGAGGATTGACTTCATTGATTTTGAGGTACGTATAGGCACTGTGGAACTGCAGCACCACCTATTATTTCCACTTAATATTATGGATAACATTTAATATATGAGTATTTTTTCCTTTAATTCTTTTTTTATACTTGTACAAAGTATAATCCTTAATGTCAGTAGCCATCCCCCAGTTTAAGAAAAAGATTCAAAAATCGTTGTACGGAACTGTGATCTGCACAGTTCTCGTAGGCGAGCTGTTTGGCTGTTCTGCGCATGCGCACACAACAGCGGCAAGCGAGGCAGCGGCCTGTTGGATACAGATACAGAGACTAGAGAGAACTGTTGTCCCCGCAGTGCCAACCGCTTCGACCCTCGGCTGGTGGAAGGTAGTTTTAGAAACTGCGGATGGCATATCAAAAGGCAATACGTATTTTACAACAATTGCAGTGCCTTCAATAGAGGAAAAAATTCCTCAGTTTTCATCCAGAGACAAAGGATAAAATTATTGATATTTTCGCGCAAATTAAAACAAGAAGAATTACGCTTATCTTAACTTCACTTGTTTGTTTGCTACAATCTTGTAATCGATATTTTACCTACTTCCCAATATCCAATCGAGTTGAAATTTTGCACGTGGACAGATTGCCGGTGACAATGCATAAAGGAATAAAAAATTTGAAAAATTTTTGGTAGTTTTGCCCCAATTTAACTATGCGTTTTTTGTTATTAAGGGGTAATGCCACTCTAGCGTGGCAAAAAATAGCCGATTTTGTAGGCACATTTTTTACAATATAGTAAATGAATTACAAAATCTCTTTAAAGCCCCTTATTGTTCATATTTTGAGGAATATTCACAATAAAAAAAAACTAAAATAAATACAAAAATAGCAGCGTTAGAGGACGTCAAAGGAACCCTCTTCCGGCGGACAGGGTTGCACGGCCGGAAAGATTTTGCACGCAGTTTTTCACATAGCCATAAAAACAAAAAAAGAATTGATTCTATATAAGATTATCTCGGGAAGTACGTACGGAAATTAGAAAATTCCGCTTTAAAACAAAATGGCGGACGTTTGAACACAAAATATCACTTTTAGGTACAAAATTAGGTTAATTGTTTATAACAAAAAAGTTTCGAACTTATCGTAAAATCCGTACGTACTTCTCTAGATAATATTGTTCTGAAGCAGTATATAAAATTTCAAGTGAATTGACGAAGATCAGTTGAAGTTATCTTTCCGGCCAGTTTGAAAAAAGGGGTTTTGAGAAAACACCGTTTAAAATATTGTGTAACTTTGATGTATAGAATTGTTATATTTTACTATAGTCGGCGAAGCCTGGACCATACAATTATCTTTTCAAATTAACATTTTCCTCCTCTTGTTTCTTTCTGTTTAATTTTGACGACAGACGGGCCTGTTTTGCAGCATCAGTCAGGGATGACTCTGAAAACATGATGCGCCGTGCGTCAGCCTTCGCGCAGATATTATTGCAGTTTGGCTAGATGCACATCCATAATACCTCCATACACTTCATAAGGCTGGATAATGCATCATTGACAACACATATAGCTATACTTGCTGCAATATCCATAATTACTTTGCCACTTGAAAGTGAAACTGAAAATGAAATCACCAGGTGGCATTTCATCGGTCAGAATTTATGATACAGTGTCGCCCAGACGTATTTTCTTCATTATATCAATTGAATCATGATTATGACGAATGGCTAGTCCATCATAAATTGAAAGCTCATTTATAGGCTTCTGGGTTAACTTCCCTTTTCTTCGAGGCCCTAACTAATTTTTGTCAAATGGCGGGGACTAGTGCCATTAGTTTTTTCACGTGATCTATGCATTCCTTTTCTTATTTCCTTCTCTTATTCCAAAATTTGCAAGCTTTGCAGTAAGCATTTAGATTTTATGAGAATGTCAACAACATTTCTCCAGCTGATAAGCGCCACCAATCATACAGAGAAGAATAAATATGTTCCATCGTCCGAGACAGTTACGCCATTCTTTTCTTTACTATTTTCAATTGACTTTTAGCCCTCCCTTCTTCTGCTGCTTTCTGCATACTTTGTTGACAATGCTTCTGTTTCCACAAAAATGGTGCGAACAACTTTATCGTAAAATGAGTGAAACATCTGACGAGGAAGGTCCTTGAATGCGCAAAACTTTTCAATTACATCTACACCTATTCTTATGCGCATGACAAGGATAATTCCGCTATTCAATTCATATCCTTTTTGAACAAATCGGCAACTCGGAATGAAAGTTTGTTCAAAATTCTCACAAGAAACCACGATTTGAAATCCTAAGTCACGGTTGCCACTTTCGGCCAATTTCGCATTTGATTTGCACGTTTTACACACTACAACTTGTGAAATAGCAGAAAACACAACAACAAAGTTCAAAAGATGATAATTCAACGTCATCCACCCCAACGTTGTAATAATCTTCAACCGATATTACTTTTTTACCGGTGTGGACTGTGGGTACGTTATCAGGCAGAGGCGACTCTAGTTCCAAACGATTCAATGCTTGCCATATTAGTTCTATTTGAAAATCTGTTGTTTCCTTTCGATCACGATATACTCCAAGAATGTTACTAATTATTTCTGCTATTTTTTTTACCAACTAATCAACACACGTTACATCAGACAGCTGTAACATTGTGCGGCTAGCGTCAGTTCAACGAACGTACCGAGGATATTTCCACAAAATCTTTGTGTTTTATAATCATTTATGTTATATTTCACACCACGTATGTAATTCCTCCAAATAAGATAAGAGCGTATAGGTCTCTAGGTTGTAACCTCTTACGCTAAACTTTTTGCGTGTACGCTCGGCTAGACGCTTGGCCGTATGTTCATTAAATAGCATTTAAAAATTTTTTTCCAATATGAAACGTATTGTACCTTATTTCTAAGATATCAAAGCATCATTTAAGCAAAAAAAATTTTTTTTGATTTTTCAAAAAATCTGGAGTGGCATTACCCCTTAACACAATATTTTTTAAAACAATGACAAATACATTTCTGGAACTGATTTCAATTACAGTAATATTTCAAAAATGTTACAGTTGATTGGACCTAACCAAAACGGCGATTGTTTAGAGGAAAGATTTGTGGTATCCGGTCAAAATATCAACACACCCATTCCTGTTATTTGTGGATATAATTCTGGACAACACTGTGAGTTAAGGGATACTTTTTAAATAAATTTGTTAGAAAATCATTTCTGTTTTAGTTTACATAGATGTTAGTTCCTTGACAGGACCTTTACAGATTTCTATATTATCGACAACAACCACAAATAAACGTTACAAATTCCTTGTCAGTCAACTAGCGACACCTTGTGGCAATTCCCACAACTGTCTGCAATATTTTGCCGGTGTTTCTGGAACAATTTCGAGTTTTAACTATGAAGATGGTAGTAGAAGTAATCCACAATATATGGTGACTAAATTTACTTTTTATTTTGTTGATTTACTTAAAATAAATAATTATTAACCTAAAAATATTTTTAGAGTAATTTGAACTACGCGATATGTATAAGAAGGGAAAGTGGATATTGCTCGATTACTTACGAAAGTGATGGGAATTTATTCGAAATTACGAACATGTTAAATGGTAACGATAAATGGTAATCTTCGGTCATTATTATGATGTATTTTTTATTATTTTAGGGGTTGACGACCCTGAAAACCCAAGCATGGATCAATGTCCAAATGATTATATAGTTATAGATAACATGAGGGTATGTGGTGGATTATTCACCTCGCCAATTACAGGTAATTATTAAATAATATAAACTGTTAGCTCAAAATAAGTTTTGCCATAAAAAAAACTCAACAAGATTTTTTCGAAACCTGTAACTTTTTAAATAATAGTTCTAGGCAAATCAAATTTGTTATGCATTAAGGGCATATATTTAACTAAAGAACATTACAAAAACAATGTTACAACTCAAAATCAAGACCGATTTCTTGTCCTTTCCTCTCTACGTCAGCGTACTGCCACAGCACGAGACCTCCTAAACGACCTAAGACGCGCACAAGGAATAGAAATTTCTGATCAAACTGTTAGAAACAGATTAAAAGAAGCGAATTTGAAACTAAGAAGACCTGTCCGCGCACCACGCCTTACGCAGCATCACAAATGAGGTTTGCTCTGGATCACAGAGATTGCCAACTTCGGACGCCTGTACTGTTTACAGACGAGTCCAGATTTCGTTTAACTCGTTGCGACGGTCGAGTACGTGTATATAGACGTCCTGGTGAACGCTACGTAGCCGCTACTATACAGGAAGTGGATAGATTTGGATTTCTGATGGTTTGGAATCAGTATAAACAACAGAACTGATTTTGTTGTGGTTGCTGGTAGACTAAATGCCATGAATGCATCGAAAACGTCTTGGAGGACCATGTGGTGCCTGCCGCATATGGGAAAGCATACTTGTTGTAAATTTCTTTAGTTAAATATATGCCGTTGAAGTAAGTATACCAAATTTTATTTGCCTAGAACTATTATTTAAAAAGTTACAGGGTTCGAAAAAAGTGTTCCAATGATTTTTTTGAGCAGTGCATATACTTTTTTTTAATTTATTTTTAGATCATAGCCCAGGGCCAATAGTAATTCCAGTTCGAACAAATTCCCAATTAACAGGCAGAGGATTCAAGCTTAACTACCAGCAGAATAAATGTACACCAATGTCAATGTGATTTGTATAATTTAGCTTAACGATTACTTATTTATTATTAATTTAAAAATCGACAGGAGGATATTAATAAGTTATAATTATGTAAAAATAAACGTACTATTCAGAAAAACCTGGTGTTCCATAATAATAACTAACCCTGTCTTTGAAGACTGGAATCCCCCACTTAATAAAAAAAAATTAAAAGTATTTCGTTTAATCGATTTAAAACTGATATACGTCGATAGATATCAAAATTAACTAATGTTAATAAAACATCCGACATACGCTAGAGTGAATACACGTGTTTCTTCACTTCTACTGTAATATACTATTCCTTATTTTGTTTTCTTTATTAGCATTTTCTATTTTAGTCGATTATAATAGCGTAATAATATAAAAGTATCATTTACTTATACCCAAATATCGTAGAATTAAAAAGCTTGTCCTTTTATACAATTGTGTATGCTTCAGAGAATATAAAAATAAGAAGAATGTGTGACAATCACAATAAGTTTTGCTAGGAGGTGTATAAATAGAATTTGTATAAATAGTTGATTTATCCACTTCAAAATAAATAATTATTTGTAACCGGCTTCGAAAAAAGAGGTCTTACGGCTTATTCCTTAACATGCAATTTATCCGACATCAATCGGACAAAATTTGGCGAAGTTAGATAGAAGATTCCACAAAACTATATTTTTCTACTTTGCATTCACAATGCACACATTGTAAAACTGTTTCAGTGTTACAATTAACACATTGTAATACCTAAAATAGTAACATTTTTGTCTGATTGGTACACAGTGATATCAAATGCCATATGTCAAATGTACAATACATAACCCAACATAACCACACACTGCATCTTCTTAATCGCTTGCAATCACATAAACTGCGAAATATCAATATTCTATACATATTTAAACATGGGTGTAGCCTGCTATAGTATGGCCAAAGGATTGGGGCTTTCTTAGTTTTGCTGTGTTCATCAAAAAACGCCAGCATGACGTTTACGGTGATGTTTTACGACTCTAGTAAGTGATCGTTATCATTCTTTTCAACTAAACATCAAATCCCCTTTTCAGATATAATTCAAGGACCACATTTACTTTAATAAGGTATTATGCAAAGATCAAACCTACATCGTAGATACGAACGATTTTAATTACTGCTGCAAGATTGTATATGCGCAATAAATGGTTTATCAGCATACACGTACGAAGCTATAGTACATTTAAAGTGTAGAGGATTTCTTAGTTTATACGTATAAGATTTCGGTAATATTGTGGACACTTGGATGCTCGGTTCAATTCATATTCGTTTTTGTCCGTCGCTTTCGACTTCGTCTTAGTTCTGGTTGTGTGCAACGTATTTGTATTACCTCCATCACATGTAATTTTACTAAGTATAATTTATTCTAATAATCTACTTTGCCGAAATTAGAATTGGGTTTCAATTATAAGTGCTTGTAAATATATAAGCCGCAACGGCTACGTAGCGGAATTAGGTAGACACCGCTATTAAACGTTAAGCGTTATAACAATTCTTTAGTAAGTTCTTGTTCTTCGAAGTAACTAATCAGTCACCGCCAAACACTTCTATTCTGATTATTATACTTATGAAACCACTATTTTAAAGTTAACTTTTTAGGTTAAGTTTCATGTATTTATCACAGTAGGGTTAAAAGTGTTGCCCCAAGCTCCATTATGATCATCGTTGCGACCTCGCTGAATATTTATTCAAACTTGTAGGCTAAAGTAGAGTAAAATTATTCACAATTACATTTTGTCATGATTTTATCTCATCGATATCATCCTTAACGAAGTTGACAGTTACTACAGTGCTGCCACTCCTCGCTACGCTCGTCGTGCCCAAAACAACTCGTGCGCCAAATTGCCGTCTTATAAAACTTTTATAATAATATACTATTTCGCGGCAGGAATCAATATTAAAGGGTACTGTTTGCGTACATCGTTGTCACTTGGTGTGATGTATATTTTCATTTTCCTTATTTAAAGTAAAATTCGCATGAATAATTTATCAACTGCACAATATCAATAAGAAATCGACTTAATAAAATATTTTCAAACAGACATGTGCGTTCGAGATATACAGTTGAAAATATTATACTCGAGAAAAAGCGTTCAAGTTTGCGAAACGCAGAAAAAACATACGGTTCATACCTGGAGAATTTCTTCGGCATCGAATATAATTTTAAAATGTGTTCTGAGACACCTCAATAACGTCGAATAACGTTGTAAATGCTGCACAGAAAAATACATTCTTATGCCCACAAAAAATTGTTTTCGAGCACTACGCCATATTACCAACGAAATATTATCGTGGTAAGTTTTAGACTACATATGTATGACTGGAGTAAGCAATAATAATTTATGTTTTTAATTCAAAATTGTGTATACTAATTAATATGATCTTGAAAACAAATACACTTTAAACCTATTTGTAATTATCATCAGCAACCGTAGTAATCAAAATACAATATATCTTTCTAAACATTTTTAAACACTGTTTATTGATATTTATTGATTCTCCAGTAGCACAAGAATCATACAAACTCATTTTTACAATGTTTATTTTTGATATGGCTAAAACTAAAATCAACAAATAGTGAATTTCATAAACTTTTCACAAATGGCCTGCCTTTTTCGGGTTTCTTCACTTTTCACTGTTTAATACCACCGATATTATAGTATGCAACTGCAGTAACGAAACATAAAAATATAAATGGCGAAATCGCCACACAGTGACAAGTCGTAATAGTAAGATACCTTTCTCAGAAAAATAATAGATAATAGACAACTAAATTATAAATTTTGAAGCTTTGAAGGTTTCAGTTTGCAGAAATCTTATAATTTTGTAGTGCATAAACAGCCGCGGAACATGTGCAGTCAGAGCACTTGACTTGATTAGCAACGTGAATTGTGCCCTAAAACATACTCAAACACGCCTCAAAGATGTTCATAACTCTGAAATGACTTAACGGAAAAAACTCAAATAAACTGCGTAATACTCCTGAAACATCCATATAACATGTATAACTATCAAAACTGTCTGCTCTTAGGTTTAAACTTCAACATGAGACTTGTGAAAAATCGTACCCGATTTTTACAAACTTGTTTACAACCAGTATTACATAAGAACATACGAAAACATAAATGCTAATCAATAGACAAGATTCCAAATTTTACTCGATCATGATCTAACATTTTTTGCAGTAAGAGGTTTAGAAGGAAAAAAAATGGAAAGGCGAGTGTTAATTTAAAACAGTTAAAACTGCAGAAATCGGGTACCTCTTTACACTTCTGTCGCGCTCATCTTTAAACCGAACCGTAGAACATTTTGATAGTGATACACTACATATAGAAACGATTAACTAATATATCGCACTTTATTTTATTTGCTTTTGATAAGTAGTTTCAGAGTTATGAGTCTTCAAACACATGTCTCCATACTATTATTTAGCGCAGGGCAGCGTTGTACTCTAAACGCGTATTTCTCGAAAACTTGATTTTAGCATAAATTACATAAATTACTTACATAAATTTACATTTAAAATATTTAACTGAAATATTTAGTCTTATTTTAGTTTGATTCTTAGGTATCAATCTGAAAAAAAATTGTCGAATAATGAATGTTTAAAACTGTATTTTCTCTGGTTTGTTCATTCCTTCTAAATTTTGGCTCCAATTAGTTTTTGGGGATGGAATTAATTATAAATTTTCTTACAAAATATTCTGTATATCGTTCCTTGAACGTAGTGCAGTGGAATATCGACGTTACATTGGCATCAGTGGGTGTCGTCCTGTGAATATTTTAGAGGTTAGGATCGCAAGTGGAACTTTTCCCATACGCTCTACAAACTTGGAAAGTAGAACAACCAATTGCGCCCCAGCACATGCCTAAAATTGAATATTAAAAATCAGGGGAGGGGGGGGGGGTGATAAAGAAGTTATTCAGCGTTTATGGAATCGGCTTCGGGTGACTGGCCAATATGTTAGAAGACTTGGACAAGGTCGAAATCGAAAAACTACTCAAAATCAACACCGATTTCTCGTCCTTTCCTCTCTACGTCAGCGTACTGCCACAGCACGAGACCTCCTAAACGACCTAAGACGAGCAGATGGAATAGAAATTTCTGATCAAACCGTTAGAAACAGTTTAAAAGAAGCGAATTTGAAACCAAGAAGACCTGTCCGCGCACCACGCCTTACGCAGCATCACAAATGAGATTTGCTCTGGATCACAGAGATTGGCAACTTTGTCACTGGACGTCTGTACTGTTAACAGACGAGTCCAGATTTCGTTTAACTCGTTGCGACGCACAGTAGGGTATTTGACCCGAAAACTGGGAAAAAAGCAAACTGTATTAAACATTGTTCTTCACTACAGTACACCTATTGTAAATTAATTACTAATACAAGATTTGTCATCAATATTTTTTGTGATTTAATTTCTATTACTGTGTGAAATTTACAAAAATATATATGGCATGTCCTGATTAAATACGCATAATAGACGGATTTAAAATTGAACAATACATGTCGTTTCTGAGTTATATGAGATAATATTTTTGGATCTGTTATGTTGTAAGAAAATAATGGAAAAAGTTTTATTTTTAAGACCAGTGGTAGAGGAAGAAAATGAAATACACCAGTCGATATTGTGTATTGAAACGGTACATACGCTATTCACGCTATTTTCCGTTCGATGCATTCCTTTTAAGACGTGATAGTAGAGGCAGTTATTAAGAACTTATTTAACCATATTCATCACTATAAAAACTATTATTTTTAGTATTATTTCAAAATTGTCTAATACTTATACTTATTGTTTCCATGAAAACTTTCGAAATGTGATCATCCTTCAAGCTGAAACGGTCGTTTTTTTTAGTGGTATGACTCTAATACGCATGTCTTAAATCCAGATTCGCATTCCGTATAAACACATTTATCGAAAACGCCTAACCAGTTTCTATTCACAAGCTTACTATTGTCTCTCCTCAACAATAATCCATTTTAATGCAGAGAACTGTGTATGCGAGTAGGTGCTTTCGATGTATTTTCTTGCCCTGAATATAAATCCGATTCGCTTCAAGCAACAAATTTCAAAGAAATTCACATACAAGTACAAAGTATAAGGTATTTTTCGGATTATTTTTAAGAGTCTAGGTCATCGGGCTTGTTTGCTATACATGATCCAAAACGGAAAAATATACATACATAACGGCATTTACAACATACAAGATGAATTGAACATAAAATTGTCAATACCTACATTACAATACCGTAATCATTTGTATATAGCTAAATATGGTAAAATATGTTCTAAATTACCTCTACTGTCACGGTTTCAAGGAATTGCATCAAATTACATATAATCCCGTACATCAATTTTTGGATTTTCCTTTACAACGTGATAGAAATAAAATCACAAAAACCGCACCCGCGCCTATCCGCAGCAGATTTTGCAATAGTTGTAATGTCAAATATGTGTACTATAATTTGAACCACTTTCAAGAGCTTAATTAAGCTAAACACTAAACTAAAACACTCAAACTCTGCATAAAACTGTTTTTTTTTATAATAGCGAATATTCTCGGCCCTGCAATAAACAAAATTGTGGGTAAATTTTAATAAAAACAATGTCGAATGAAAGTTTATACTTGGTTCTAAAGAAGGTATAACAAAAAAGTCACATTTTTCCTTAACACACAAAATTACAACCGTTTTCAAGAGCGTCGAGTTATGTGCATCTATGTTTAGCCATAGTAAAATCTAACTTTTGGCTGACAAGGACACGTAGCGCAGGGCTCAGGTGAAAAAATATTTCCGCCTTTTAATACATCGGTCCTTTAGCTATCCCAGAAACTGTTTTACTTTTTCGAATTTAACAATTTAGAAATTTGATTTATGGCCAGCTTTTTGGGTCAAATACCCCAATGTGCGACGGTCGAGAACGTGGAATTCAGGTCGGCGTTAAGTCCTGACCTGAATCCTATTGAACACGTGTGGGATCAGCTTGACCAACGTGTTCGCAAGCGCCCTAATCCACCACTAACCATACAGGAACTGCCACAAGCCCTAATTGAGGAATGGGAAAGCATACCCCAAGAATCTCGTTAATAACTGAATTCATTATTACCTGAATTCAAACAGAAATAACAAAAATTGACAACAAATCTAACAATTTTCTACCCACAAAATATTTTGATACTTATTTATTATTATTTCTGTCATCAACATCATCAACCTTAATCAAGTAAATACAATATCAAAAACAGAATTAAAATGACACCGAGTAATAAAGATACCAATCAGTCGGCAGAAGAGGTCATCAAGATTGGAAACTCGATTCCTCCATAGTGTGGTGTACCAATATGGGTTAAAATTGATTTTATCGGGCGTGTTTATAGCAATATCACTATGGTTTCCGGTCATGCATTTTTAACCGGACAGCAGTTTGATGTAATCTAGTCAGACTGCTGTTTTGTCCGTCATTCGTCAGGTGTTTTGCCAGTGGTGATGACGTGACACCAGACCTCAGAACCACCTACGTGAAACCACGCGAGTGTCAATCGTGCTTTTTAATTTTATTTTGCAGTTTGTGAAAGATGTGCGTCTTAAAATACTGCATCCCGCAATTGAGGATGGTCAAAAGTAGTTGTTTCGCAATAAATTTAAGCTATGGGTAAGTCTAAAAGTGGTCTGTGCTGAAAAAATATTGAAGAAATAGTTAAAATTTTAATTTAAATAAATGCTCCTAGCTGGGTTTGATGCTGGATCCTTTGCATTACCGGTCCGGCTATAGAAATGTCACATTGAATTTGATAAAATCTGTAATTTAATTAAGAAAAAAGAATAAAACTTGTTTGCAGGAAGTTTTAAGTACATAAGCAAACCTCAGCGTGATAACTAGGCTAGATTGTGATGAAAATACCTGTCAACAAGGATAAGAGGGAACCAAAACAGCAGATGGACTCTAAGGACATCAGTTCACTCTTCATAGAAGCTGAAGGCAAAAAAGGATCAGCTAGTATGAACTAATGACATCTAAAAAATCCAATAAATACAAATCCAACTAATTTGCTTAGGTTCATCGCGCAGACCAAGCAATGAAAGCACTTGTAGTCTTCACGTTCCTCATGAGAGGCTGGACACTCCTCAACTACCAATGATATCAGGATCATTTCAAGAAAAAAATCGTTCCCAATCGTTGGTTAATATCGCCAAAAATCCTAGACAAGTCTACGAGGTGGACAGCGGGCTAAATGGCATTGAAGAGAGCCCAAAAAATAAGTTCCATAGAAGAAGATCGTCATTACAGATAGATAAGGTAAGGAAATTAATTATTTTCTGTATCTTATAGCTTAAGCATATCAAGTAGGCATCGTGGTCTAATGTAACTCCATTAACACACTTGGCGTGCATTTATTTGATGAACATACGCCCAAGCGTCTAGCCGAGCGTACATGCAAAAAGTTTAGCGTGAGAGGTTACAGCCTAGAGACCTATACGCTCTTATCTTATTTGGAGGAATTACCTACATGCGTGATGTGAAATATAACATAAAATATTATAAAACACATTTTGTGGAAATGTCCTCGGTACGTTCGTTGAGCTGACGCTTACCGCACAATGTTACAGCTGTTTGATGTAACGTGTGTTGTTCTTGATTAGTTGGTAAAAAAAATAGCAGAAATAATTAGTGACATTCTTGGAGTATATCGTGATCGAAAGGAGTCGAAAGGAAGCAGCAGATGTTCAGATAGAACTAATATGACAAGCATTGAATCGTTTGGAACTAGAGTCGCCTCTGCCCGTTAACCTATCCACAGTCCACACCTGCAAAAAAGTAATGTCGGTTGAAGATTATTACAACGTTGACGTTTAATTATCATCTTTTGAACTTTGTTGCTGTGTCTTCTGCTATTTCACAACTTGTAGTGTGTAAAACGTGCAAATCAAATGCGAAATTGGCCGAAAGTGGCAACCGTGACTTAGGATTTCAAATCGTGGTTTCTTGTGAGAATTTTGAACAAACTTTCATTCCGAAATGCCGATTTGTACAAAAAGGATATGAAATGAATAGCGGAATTATCCTTGTCATGCACATAAGAATAGGTGCAGATGGAATTGAAAAGTTTTGCGCATTCAAGGACCTTCCTCGTCAGATTTTTCACTCATTTTACGATAAAGTTGTTCGCACCATTTTTGTGGAAGCAGAAGCATTGTCAACAAAGTATGCAGAAAGCAGCAGAAGAAGGGAGGGCTAAAAGTCAATTGAAAATAGTAAAAAAAAAAGGAATGGCGTAACTGTCTCGGACGATGGAACATAGAGAAAACATAGCTTTTCTTCTCTGTATGATTGGTGGCGCTTATCAGCTGGAGAAATATTGTTGATATTCTGATAAAATCTAAATACCGCAAAGCTTGTAAATTTTGGAATAAGAAAAGGAATGCATAGATCACGTGAAAAAACTAATGGCACTAGTCCCCGCCATTTGGCAAAAACCACTTAGGGCCTCGAAGAAAAAGGGAAGTTAATCCAGAAGCCTATAAATGAGCTTTCAATTTATGATGGACTAGCCATTCGTCATAATCATGATTCAATTGATAAAATGAAGAAAATAAATCTGGGCGACACTGTATCATAAATTCTGACCGATGAAACGCCACCTGGTGATTTCATTTTCTTTTTCACTTTCAAGTGGCAAAGTAATTGTGGATATTGCAGCAAGTATAGCTATATGTGTTGTCAATGATGCATTATCCAGCCTTATGAAGATTATGGAGGTATTATGTATGAGCATCTAGCCAAACTGCAATAATATCTGCGCGAAGGCTGACGCACGGCGCATCATGTTTTCAGAGCCATCCCTGACTGATGCTGCAAAACAGGGCCCGTCTGTGGTCAAAATCAAACAGATAGAAACAAGAGGAGGAAAATGTTAATTTGAAAAGATAATTATATGGTCCAGGTTTCGCCGACTATAGTAAAATATAACAATTCTATACATCAAAGTTACACAATATTTTAAACGGTGTTTTCTCAAAACCGCATTTTTCAAACTGGCCGGAACGATAACTTCAACTGATCTCCGTCAATTCCGAGATAATCTTATATAGAATCAATTCTTTTTTTGTTTTTATGGCTAAGTGAAAAACTGCGTGCAAAATCTTTCCGGCCGTGCAACCCTGTCCGCCGGAAGAGGTTTACTTTGATGTCCTCTAACGCTGCTATTTTTTATTTATTTTTGTTTTTTTTTATTGTGAATATTCCTCAAAATATGAAGAATTAGGGGCTTTAAAGAGATTTTGTAATTCATTTACTATATTGTAAAAATATACCTACAAAATCGGCTATTTTTTTCTCGCGCTAGAGTGGCATTGCCCCTTACCTAAGTGTTGCGAGGAGCAAAAAAATACACACGTGTATTTATTAGACTGTCAGACCATTCATTAACTGATTTTATACTTATGTACTCACGCGCCAAAACAGAAATAGGCCTAATATTAATGAATACGAAAAGGTTGGGTCTATTTTTAGAGAAATCCGTATTGATAATGACGCTTTGACATTAACGTAGACTTGTGGGGTAGGTCTACAGAAATTGTGATCCATTATTGACGAACCTTGTTTGTTTTTAGCAGCTCACGCACGAGTTTCGACTTTTTTCTCAATGGTTTGAATGAATTTTTTAAGACCACCGGTCTTACCGCTTACGTCATTGTAAATTGTTGATAATCCATTGACGTTGGTAGTTCACACGTACAGACTCATGACGATATGCTGTTAAAGCACGTCTGAACCTGTCTTGGAGTGCACTTCGGTAATCTTCTAGTAAGATCGTATTAATTGCATTTGTTTGGTTTCTAAATTACTTTTTAATGGTGGTTTGAAATGAATATGCATTGTTCGACTTGATCAAAATCATCAAATTTGAAAATTGCATGTTAGCAATAGTAATTTGTAGTTTAGACTTTACACAAAGTCGTTAGCGTTTCCTGTATAAAGTGTCAGCAATTCTAAACTGTTCTGATTGTGTATTGATAAGGTGACCTTTATGTCATCATTAGTCTAATGGTCTCATTTAAAGTTGGAAATGTCAAATGGTTTGATCAAGTGAATTAATAAACATCTTGGAACTACATTGCTTTAATAGTTAAGTCTTGTCATGTGTACTTATTCCCAAAAGAATCAATTTTGACTGATTTCAGATGGACAAGAAAATCAGTAGATCATCAGTCCAGCCAATGCACACTCCTGCTGTTAGAGATTGTTTTGGGCCTCAACTCAGTAGCGAGAACTTGTCCACACTGCCAGGAACACCAATACCACACCTCATGCCAGAAAGTCTAGATTACGATTTCACAGAAATACCACCGCCAACTCCAGCAGATAAAGAGGAGGTAAGTTGAGTTTCAGACGAATATACAAGCTAGACGCAAGGTGGTCCACCATATGGTTCAGAACCCGCCAATTTTAGCTACTAACCGAATTTTGATCTGACCACAAAGAACTAGCTTAACTTTATAGTTAAAAACTTTATGGTTAGGTAAAACCACGTGGCGTCAGGTCAACCAGGTGGTCTAGAACCCGCGTATTTTAACTACTAACCAAATTTTGATTGCAGTTTAAATGAACGCTCGTCTTTCCGATTTATTTTCTCTTAAACCACTTACCACAAGAATTTCAGATTTTGTCCAGGTTGCATCTAGAGTCTCTTCTATAGATTTGCGTTTTTGTATTCTTCAGTTTTTATGTAATAAATGTTGGGAACAAGATTTTGATGGAAGCCGATATCTCAGAAACGAATGTACAGGACAACCAATGTGGACAACGATTGTGCAGGACAACGCAGTTAGCTAACTATTCAAAATTCCGAAAGTAAATTGTTCTGATCGTATCGTACTAATAGTAAATGATCTTCCACTGTCCCAGCTACGTTTCCATTTACCGTTACGATTGACGTAGTGCGCGCTGCACGAAATTTATATCACTCATATATTCGATATCAAAAACACAAAAACTAAAGAAAACAAAAACGCCAATCTATAGAAGAGGCTCTAAGCGCAACCTGAACAAAAATTGAAATTTTTGTAGCAAACGGCTTACGAGGAAAAAATGGAAAGACGAACGTTAATTTAAAAGTGCAAAAATCGGGGACCTTTTTCATTTCTCTCACGCTCATGTTTACACCGAGAGGCAAAATATGTTGACACTCCTACAACTTATGTAGAAATGATGATCAGGAGTATGATACACTTTATTTCAATTCTTTCTGTTCGGTAGTTTTAGAGTTATGCGCCTTCAAACACAGGAGTCAATACTAACGAAACGAGAGATGGCAGTTAGGGCGATTCTCTCGTGCGTGGTCACATATATCACGACCGTTGTTTTGACCGGTTGTCTTACTTTAAGATTGTACAATTTTAAATGGATACTATACTTATTTGACTTAAGAATTTGTTCTTTTAAATCAATAGGCTGGGTAGTTGCTGCTGCACCAAATGGTCCAGAACACGCCAATTTTAACTACTAACCGAACTCTGATTTAACTACAAAGAAATATCTTAACTATAAATTCAAACATCAGCTTATAAATTAACACGTACAATAATAAATAACTAGAGTTATTTTCCATGCATTTGCGACGCACGTGTTCAACGATATCATCAACCTGAATGTTTAAATATTAAAGAAGAACAAACATACTCTAATAGCCAGTCACCTCCGGCAAATTATGGATCGATGCTCATAAATGAATTAAATAAGCGTGGACAGTGTCGAGCAGCACTAGCAAACGCTAGAAACTGTTTCAATTGCCCCTTAAATAATTAAAAACGACACGAAGGGCCGAATTTAAACCTCCTATCTAGGTTTGAATTTATAATGTCTATAATATCTTTGTTTCGTGGTAGCAGACAATGCATGTTAAAGGTAATGTCCTTTGGTTTAATGAAGTAATTTTGTCGTGGATGGTTTCGTAATGCACAAAACTGGCGCAGTCGACTGCGCCAGTTCAGTTCAGTCGACTATTTCATGGCAACAATCTGACCAACCATCAGTTTTGTTTATTCATTTTCATCTTCAACTAATTATTCGTGGTGACTAATCCTCAACTGTCATAGCTTCCTGACCCAGAAAGTTTGTACTTCCGGGATGGGCGTAGGAAGATCGATATGGTCCTGGTGTATGAAGAAGAAGAACTGGGAGTGATGACGGAAGCGGAAGCTAGGAAACGGGACCAGAGGAAGACTTTCCAAGTACGTCCCCGAAAAAAAAAAAAAAAAAAAAAAGTCTGACACTCATCAAACTTTAACACCATCATTTCTTCTCCAGGAAAACCTCATCAAGGACGGGTTAGAGGTGGAACTCGAGCATAAAGACTTGTCCTTCGATGGAAGAACTTGGTTCCTCAAGATACATCTACCATGGAAGACGAAGACCAGATACGCTGCAGTGATGGGGATGAAGTTACCAACAAAACGATTCATCACCATCTCTGTTAAAGCATGGGTGATTACCTTTTTGTCTTATTCTGACTCACAGATTGTTATAATACTGGTTTCTCAACAAGGTATTATGAAAAATTGCTTTCAGGATGATGAAAAGAATCCAAATAAGCAGAAGGATTTCTATTCAAGATGGAGAGACAAGTGGAAAGAACTATTTGAATTTAACCATGACGCCATAGATCCAGAGCCTTCGTTCTATGATAGCACATATGGTTCTGATAGAGAAGAACAGTAAGACACCTTTTGGCTTCTTCTTCAAATGTTATACCTTAAAATAAACATCTAATCTTTCAGGTTTATAGTGAAGGATCGCGTTACAGCATACTCAAGCGCGCAAAGGAGCTTCATAGTCATGCAGATCCTCCTCAGAGTGAAGTTTGACGACACTGATAGAGTAAGCATCTCATAGCAATGTTACCATCATCAAAAAACATAATTTCTAGGTTGGAATCAGAAGACTGTTAAACGATTACACTTACTTGGCGTGTTTTCCCCTGCATGAAGGTCGTTTTGACAAAGACGACAGCAGTGGGCAAATTTTGGACAGAAGGGTATGAGGATTTGCCACCTCTAAGCTTCTATGGTTGATGTCTTATTCTGATTTTTAGCTGTTATACTTGGAATGGGCAAGACCATCGAGGTGGTACAAAAGACAACCACTGAACTTGGTCAGGAGGTATTTTGGTGACAAAATCGGGCTTTACTTTTGCTGGTTAGGCTTCTACACTAAGATGCTGTACGCTCCAGCCATAGTTGGAACGTTATGCTTCCTCTACGGTCTGATGTCCATGGATAGTGAAGATAACATCCCAAGGTTTCAAACACCAACCAATCTTAAAACCATCATCTATATATATTCTAATATATCTTTTAGTAAAGAAATTTGTGATGGGAACGGTCCAGGGAACATAACCTTGTGTCCCATGTGCGACAAAGCTTGTAGATACCAGAAACTCATAGATAGTTGCAAATTTGCTCGACTAACATATCTATTTGATAATCCTGCAACGGTATTCTTCGCTATCTTCATGAGTCTGTGGGCTACCTTATTCCTAGAGCTATGGAAGAGGAAGCAAAGCGTCATCCAGTGGGAATGGGACCTCCAAGGCATGGAACAGGATGAAGAAGCCAGACCAGGTGATACTTAGACCAGTTTTTAGAACTTTCCACATGAGTTTTATCATGAGAAATAATGACGTTAACGGTTTCTGTTCTGCTTTTAGAGTTTGAAACCAGTGTAAAAACATTTAGGACTAATCCAGTGACCAGAGAGAAAGAAGCGTATCTACCAACATGGTCAAAGACGTTACGGTTTTTTGCTACTGGGTCAGCAGTGTTCTTTATGGTAAGTATCTGGACGATGAAGTAACCAATAATGAAAAGGACACTCGTTCTGACCCCGAAAACAACTTCTTTCAACTAGAAAAATCTCTTTTTCTGTGGACCATTGACGGTATGAGTTATGTAGTAATCCAGTGTTTTTTTGTTAGCTGATAGTTGTACTCTGCGCTGTCCTGGGCACCATCATATATAGACTATCCTTAGTGTCGATCATTTACGGAGGGGGAGGGCAGTTACTGAAGAAACACGCTAAAATTTTTACGTCGATATCAGCTGCTGTTATCAATCTTATCATCATCATGTGCCTAACGAGGGTATGGTTGCAACCAACTGTCTAAATCAATACTTATATAACTCAACTTTTTTTTTCTTTTCTGCTTCTTCTTATTGCAGTTTTACCATAAGCTCGCTATAACTCTAACCAACCTCGAGAACCCAAGGACTCAAACGGAATACGAAGACTCCTATACCTTCAAGATATTCCTTTTTGAGTTTATGAACTTCTACTCATCGCTGATATACATAGCTTTCTTCAAGGGTCGATTCTTCGACTACCCTGGTGATACCTTGACGAGGTCCTCGGAGTTTTTAAGGGTGAAAGGTGACGTCTGCGATCCGGCTGGTTGCTTGAGCGAGCTCTGTATCCAATTGGCCATCATCATGATTGGCAAGCAAGTCTTCAATAACTTCCTGGAGTTGTTCAATCCGTACGTATTTCGATATTAGTTGTAGACCATGATAGATGAAGACCATGATAGCTGAAGACCATGATTGCTGAAGAGACGACTAAGCTTTATCAATTTTAGGAAGTTTTACAACTGGTGGCGCTGGAGGTCGCATAGATCCCATACTAAAGACCTGACGAGGAAGCACACTAGATGGGAGGAAGATTACCATTTACAAGACCCTGGAAGGCTGGCTTTGTTCGATGAATACCTGGAAATGAGTATGTCCTTGGAGTCTGATGGCCCAATTGTTAACCTAACTGATGAAATTATGTTTTTCTCTTAGTTTTACAGTATGGTTTCGTTACACTGTTTGTGGCAGCATTTCCACTAGCACCACTCTGTGCCTTATTGAATAACATAGTTGAAATTAGACTGGATGCCTACAAGTTTGTCACACAAGCTAGGAGACCCCTAGCGGAAAGAGTTGAAGACATCGGTGCTTGGTATGGAATATTAAGAGCCATAACATACGCTGCTATTGTATCCAATGTAAGTATTCACTTTTTTTTACCAACAGAGTTAAAAACTTCCTTTCCTTGTTCGTATAGGCTTTCGTCATAGCCTACACCAGCGATTTCATCCCTCGTATGGTCTACAAGTATAAATACTCCCCTGATGATAGCCTTACTGGCTACATAGACTCTTCATTATCAGTTTTTAACACTTCTGACTATGAGGAAAACTGGGGGGCTGGTAGGGAGCAAGACCCCCCCGATACGTGCCAATATCGCGGCTACAGGAACGGGCCAGAGCACCCGACGGACGCCTATGGACTGAGCCCGCAATATTGGCACGTTTTCGCCGCTAGGTTGGCATTCGTGGTCATATTCGAGGTGGGTTTTCTTTGGATTTGTTGACCACTGTCATCCAGTGGACAATCGGTTGCAAAAGTATTGAACCCTGTGTTTGAAGGCTAGTAACTCTAAAACGGGTGAACAAGCGCGAGAGAAGTAAAAAAGAGTCTCTTATAGTCTGTAAGCGAGCTTTCTATGGACGCGGATATCTCAGAAACGAACGATAGCAGGACAACGCAGTTAGCACGTAAACAATCCTTATTTAATGTGATACTCAGCCATTGATGTATAATAACATAAAAGTTATTTGGTAATTTTTAAGAGTGAAATGTAATCGATCCTGTGCGCAGGATGGTTCCCCTCGGGGAAAGGGGATTACGGGCGGGAAGCGATGCAAGGCTTCGCGCGACGATTTCAAACGATCAACTCTGGACCGTATTCAATATTTCGGTGATTTTCTCGTTCGGTTTTATTTTTGAAATTAGCAAACGTGATTTTTTTTATTTGTGGAATTGTATACATATCTGTTTTGGGGCATTTCACGTGAAACAGACAACGAAAAAAAAGGGAGGTTTTTAAATTCGTTCATAATCGGCCAAATATTTTTTTTGAATTGGATATTTTTTTAAAGGAAATGTTTTTAAAGTGAGGTTTAGTTGCCAAGTTATGGCCATCTAACGAATTGATATGAAGAAAATACGTACCTTTTGGAAGCAATTTGGCAAATTAAACAAATTTACAATAAAATATTAAACGTAGTGGTTTATATAGAAAATTTGTTGATCTTTTTAATTATGAAATCAAATTCGTAGTTGCAATTTTTTTTCTTGTATAAAACCAGAAGTGAATTTATTAAATTAAATTTTTAATAACTTCGCCCCTTTTTAAAAAAATTATTTTACTCTCATAATAAAGCTTAAAGTGTGTAGATAATACACTGAAAGTTTTAAAATGGGATCTCAAATAGTTTAGGAGATACGTGTTTGTAACTACATACGTGACGTACTGTGCGGGTACTAAGTGCTTGCTGAACGCGAGCACCATCCCTTTCTGGGACTCAATGCCATTTGACGTGATACTAGAATACAACGCATAATGTGCGCGTACACTTATCCGGGCGATATAGTGTTAACTTTGTGAATCTATTGTTTTACAAAGATTTTAATACGGATGCAGAAATTCATTTTCACGCAACGTCTCACGGAAAGGGGCCATGTGATGGTCTTGGGCGGAATCTCAAACGCTTAGCCACACGTGCAAGCTTACAGTTACCTCCAAGTAAAGCAATCATTACACCCATGCGATTGTACGAATGAGCAAAATCATCTTTAAAAGAAACGGCCATTTATTACTGCTCCGCAGCCGATATTAAACTGCAGAGGATTTTTCTGCAACCCCGATTTGATGCTGCAATCACCATTCCAGGAACAAAAAAAAAATGCACGCTTTTATTCCATCAACCGAAGGCCTTCTTGTAAAACAAATTAGTATTGATTCTCCTGGTAAAATAGTAAAAATTCTCTAAAAATTCTTACAAGGCTGTTTCATTTTGTTTTAATGCGTTTTCGTGCAAACAATGCGAGCTCAGCAAGCTCCTAGTACCCGCACACTACGACACGTGTGTATTTACATACACGTATCTCCTAAACTATTTGAGATCCCATTTTAATACTTTCAGTGTATTATCTACACACTTTCAGCTTTTTTATGAGAGTAAAATAATTTTTTTAAAACGGGGCGAAGTTAATAAAAATTTAATTTAAAAAATTTACTTCTGGTTTTATACAAGAAAAAAAATTCCAACTCGAATTTGATTTCATAATTAAAAAGATCAACAAATTTTCTATATAAACCACCACTTTTAATATTTTATTATAAATTTGTTTAATTTGAAAAATTGCTTCCAAAAGATACGTATTTTCTTCACGTCAATTCGTTAGATGGCCATAACTTGGCAACTAAACCTCACATTAAAAAAATGTTCTGTATGCACATTTATATCTTCTAGACGTACAATTTGGCCGATTATGAACGAATTTAAAAACCTCACCTTTTTTCGTTGTCCGCTTCACGTGAAATGCCCCTTTTGTGACTTATTATTATTTCACAACATTATTTCTGCAAAAATCAGTAGTTGATGATGATGATGTTGTTGGTGGTTCTGGAACCAAAACAAACGGTCTGGAATTTTTGGTAAATGTTTCAATTGCGACAAGTATATGTCCTAAACTTTGAACAATTTGTGCAGTTCCAGAAGAACCACCAACACTGGAACTATCGCGGCAACTTGTTTATCATTATCTAAAATCATTCTTCATTATCTTTAATGTTGTCGTTGTAGTCTATAATTCGTCATCATCATCATGATCATCTTCATGCAAGTTGATTATAATTGTTTCTACAATTGAGTCAACAATTAAGTCAAAAATTGCGACACAATTTTGCCATATCTCTTTTGAAACTGTGCTTTCTTACATAAATTTAACACATCTTTTATTTCAAATGTGTTGTAGCTTTTTGCAACTTTATTTTGTACGTATGCCCACATTAATTCAATTGCAATGGGCTACAGGCAACCACAATAATTTTACTTCATTGCTTCTGATTTATGTAATTCCGATCAAATCTAATAGAAAATCTTGTTTATAGCCTTTACTGCAAAGAAAATTAATAAAATACAAAAGCCAATCTGTAGACAAGATCTTGAGTTATACTTTCCGTAAATTGGAATTGTTTTGGGCAAGCAGTTTAGCAGAAAAAAATTGGAAAGACGAGCGTTTATTAAAAAGTGCTAAAATCGGGTACATTTTTACACTTATCTCTCGATTCTGTCCAAACCTAAGGGCAGAAAATTTTGATAGCCTATCAAGTTGTGCAGAAATGATTCAGGAGTATAACACACTTTATTTCATTTGTTTTTGTTCAGTCGTTGCAGAGTTACGAACCTCCAAACACAGGGCTCCATACTTTTGCAACCGATAGAGTGGTCACCTTTGTTACTTTATTTCTATTTCAGCACATTGTTTTCGCTCTAACTGGACTGATGCAATACGTGATACCAGATATGCCTTCAGAGGTAAGAAATTACTTGAAAAATACCGTAAAATTCCTTTAATCATGTTCAAAACGACAACATCTAAAATTACTTCTACAAATCTTACAGCTTAGGACACAAATTCAAAGGGAAACTCTACTTGCCAAAGAAGCCAAATACGAGCATGGTTTGAGGAAAGGGGATTTTGACTACGAAGACTTTATTGGCTCCATCAGAGAGAATAATAATGCCACCAGCAGGCCTGACAGAACACCAGCAGCAGCAGGTATATAAAATCATAAAATAAATCACTATTATAACATTGTTTTTTATTTAACAGCTGTTCGAGGGTCATGGGCTAGAAGATTGAGCAGACTCTCCGATGGTTTAGACGCCCACGTTGAAGTAACCTCAAAGAAGAGGAGTTCCATCAACTCAACAGTTTGGGAATTCTCATAGTGCCCAACGCCAAATTTACTTAATCTTTTGTACATAGTCTATAAATATAAATCTGTTATTTGTGTTATACATAACTAATTATATAATTCTTCATTAATAAAGTTAATTGTTATAATATATCTTCGTTTCTATGCTAAGGAATATTTAAGTTGATATGTCAAAAGCAGACACACTTGACATTTCAAAACACGATATCAAACAACTAATCATAGGCAATGTCAAAAGCAGACATCACCAAAACACATTTGACGTATGAAGCTTGTTTGACGTTTGTATTGCAATCGCCCAGCGATAGTGTTTTGGAATTATTTCCAGATTGCATTCTTGTAACATCATGACATATAAACGTCAAACAAGGTCCTAAGAAAGAATACACACATTTTGATCTCAGCAGTTAAATATCAAAATAGTTATTGATCGCAGTTGCAATGATAGTAGAATCGTTATGGTGATGACATTAGTGTTGACTGACGATCGCAGTCGTTTCAAAATTTCTTGTTGGGCATAACAGCGTTCATATATTATTTGTGTTTGACATTTGTTTAGTTGTTTACTTTTGTTCAACATCATGGCTTTACGCATAGCAAATAAAATTAATCGTCAATTCCTTACTACTGTGAGTATATTTTGGGCATTACTAACGTAGTTTTTAACCGTAGATTTTAGATTTTAGCGTAGAAGTGTTAGTACGCGTTCACATACGCTTTTGCTGCGACGCATACGTAGCGTAGCGTAGAATTGCGCGTTCACATACGCTTGGGGCTACTCTACGTATACGCTGCGTTAGCGTAGAATACCAACCAGCTTAGCTCTGATTGATGCTTTTAATAGATGATAGAATAAAAAGATTATGAGAAATCTGCTTGTATCGTAGTTTGACTCGAAAGGTGATGTATAAATGACAGTGATCAGTGAATGTCACAATTTCTTGTAGGTGATCAGAACTTTGTCAGCAAAACGGGAGGTGCCAGAGTTGGAAGTGACTGCTCGAAATGACGTGTCGAAGGGCCAAGATGCTGCGCCGCCGCCGCAGGGCGCCGTGCAGTACCAGGTGTGCCAACCTAGGGCGAGGCCCGTGAGTGCAGTGGCGGCAAGGGGAGGCGCCCATAACGAGGCTGACGTGGCAAAGAATCACATGGCGATGCAGCACCTGCAACCTGCGCTGTTGCCTGAGTATTTCAAGCCACCGGTCGAAATAAATTCGTGCATGTATCCTGACGCGATCACAGAAACTGAAAAGCAGAGCTCCATAAAGAAAGCGAGGTACATCAATATTATGGCACTGACTAATAAAGACAAAATGCAGTGAGTTTTAACCTCGAAATCGACAAAAAAGTTCAAAAATTAGCAGTAAAAAGTAAAAAATTCTGGTTGAGTCGGTCAAGAGTCAACTTCACTAAATACACTTCAAGCGGCGAGTTTAATGCGAGCCGTTTTCGCTATCGCTATCTTCACGCTTCTTCACGTTGTTTCTGGTCAGATTGAATGATGCTGATGTATCTACGCGCGTTTTTTCTGAAGTCTGCTTACCTTTTTTTTGCCTTAAGAGTGTTAAAATTAGTGGTCAACCAACCAGTGGTACTATGCAGTTGTGCAGACCCCGCTTGAAGTGTATTACTAGAAGATGCCAATAAAACGTGTATTGTTTATAGAAGTTTGTGTTTTTGTCTTTGTTAGTCTTGTATGTCTTTGTATGGTCTTGTAAGTTCTTCGTAAAATATATTTGGCATGTCCTTCATGAACTGTCCATACAGAAATTGTAGGGTTCTTGGATTAGACTTAGCACACCTCTTTAGACATTGACCAAGAATATAACTAACCCTACCTAACATTCCCATAAGATAAAATCAATAGCGTTCCATCACTAAATCAATAGATTACTAAGCACACTCTTTATTCTGAAGACTTTGGCCAAGGTTTGCTTCCCTCCAGTAGGCCAATGATGCTAAGCATTCGAATAAGACATGAGAGGCATCTTCCTCCTCTTCGTCTGCACAGAGGCTCTTCAAATTAGTATTGTACACACTTTAAACTGTTGACGGAAACATTCTGCACATCATGGAATAGAGGGAATATCAAAGTTTTGACAGCATGTCTACAAGTTGCATTCAATACCAAGCACTACCTCTGTTTTTTGTATTTTGGAGGGTGATTTCCTTTAGATGACCACCACACAGATGGGTTCTTAGCATCTGCTTCCTCTTCAGTTCCCAAAAGGGTGGGTGGGTAAGGTGGTCTCCTCTCAAGTCGTCTTCCAGCCTATCAGCCTTGATGACCGTCTCCATCCTTCCTTGAGATCTTCCCTCGCCCATGGTCTTTTTTCCTATGACGACGATCGCTACAAGTCATATTCTTTTGCAGGAGGTTCGAGGATTCTATGACTCGAATGAACCTGACGCTGCCACTGAAAGCGCCCAAACTGGCCAACCCTTTCCCAGAACCTGTCAAGGTGATGGAATCCTGCATCATATCGGACCAGGAGAAAGCCGAACTGATGCTAGCCGAACATAAGGCGAGCAGAACGTCGGTCTCTGATTCGCAGAATTCTTCGCGCAGGAATCCGGGCTCCTTGGCCATACAGCAGACGCAAAGGCGTTATTACTCCACGAACAAGGACAAGAAGAAAGGGTGCAAATTGGGGACAATGGACGAAGATCCCAAGAAGGCCAGGTGCAAGACCATCAAGGTAATATAACGTTCTCTTGTTGTGGCGTCTAATGTTTCTGATGTACGTAGGTGGCGCACTGTGCTGATTTGATACCCCCGGCGCCATTGTGCGTGCCTGATAGTCGTTATCCGCCTTGTAAGAAGAAGATGGCGCCGTACGCTGCGTATAGCGAGATGTGCCCTGACGAGCCCTATAGGAAACCTTCAGAGTGCAAGATGTGTCCTTGGAAGCCGGACGACCATCCGTCTTTCAAGCCTCCGAAGAAGAAGTTCCACACGAAGACGCCCAATAACCTCTTGGCCAAGAAGAAGGAGGAATGCTGCAAGGTGCCTACCATTCATAAGGAGCCGTGCGGCTGGGCTAAGTGTCGAGACAATGAAGTAAGTTGTTGTTGTGGGTGGTCGATTGGTTTGTTGAGGTTTTGATGTTTAGAAGCCTGATAAGTCCAAGAGAAGGAGGTCGAGGAGTTGCGGCAAGGACAAGAAGAAGCAGGCGAGGATCTTCTACCCGACCATGACCAGCCTGGCTGCAGGACTGCATGGTGCAAAGTACGCTGCGAAGAAGGTATGTCCAGCTTTCTGGGTATCACCAGTGGTGCATGTTTGACCAATTTAGTTCGGAAGTAACACTCAAATGCGTGTGTCAAACTTCAACTTGTTTATTTCCTTATGAGGATAGTAGTTAAGATATGCGGGTTCTGAACCACTTTCGCGTGAGGTCAAAAGCGTGATTTTGTTTGCTGGTGGTACACAATGGAACAAATATCATGTTATTAGGTTATATTTATTGTGTCTGCACCATAAGATATATCTAAACAATAATAAAAACTGTTCCAGTGTGTACCACTCTCCCCTACTGTATATAGTTATTTTGGAAGTATGTACAGCCGAGGAAAATAAGATCTTTACATGTGCGCAGCTAGCCTACACCAAACGTAGGTCGGAGATTGTCGGTCGTCGGATACCTACCTGCTAAAGTCATAAAACCAAAGGGTCACTTTTGTTTCGTTTCGTTTTATTTTTCTGTATGTATGGAATGAAATCGAATTTCGTCTATTTATATATGTTTCCGATATCCGAAACTGACAATAGTGCGTTGTAATATTTAATGAATTTTAAAATACACAGTAAATTAATTCTTATTGTAAGTAGGTATGCCGACAGCTTCAGTCGTTATATTATTTTTGTTGTATACATAATTATATGCATAAATTAAGTATATAATATCCAAGTGAATTTTTTTGTAGTTTACGGAGTTGCCATTTTTCAATTACTTATCATAACTTAAATTAAATAAATATAATTTTTTTTTTAGATAAAAGTATATTATCTCGGTCTGCGACGAAGTAGAAACCGAATTAGATTTTTTTCACTTACATGAAATTCCTATCTGGGATTACCTTCGGTTAAAAATTATTGAGGGCGGATATCCGATGTAGTAATCGGTTTGCCTTTAGGCATACGCCGACGTAGCCATGATGATGAAGTATTTTAATAAGTGCCTAATTCAAAGTTTTGTAATTATAACTAACGTTACTATGTATTTGAGTATAAATGAAATAATATTGCAATTGCAAATCGAAACAAAAATATTAACGAATAACAATCTTTAGCTACGAGCGGCAGTATCGCTCGTTCCAAATATCGAAAATATATTATATTAATACGAAATTCAATTTCATGCCATCTATATACAGAAAACTTAAAATGAAATGAAACAGAAGTGACCCTTCGGTTTTATAGCTTTAGCAGCAGGTGTATACGTTGACCGACAATCTCAGACCTACGCTTGGTGTAGGCTTGCTGCGCTCATGTAAAGATCCTTCTTTCCTCGGCTGTACTTTAATCTAAGAATATTAACAAACAATTTATACCGTTCTGAAGACCAAGCGCCTACTTTGTTGGACATTTGGTGCTAGCAGCCTTACCATTACCCAACCACACTTCCAATTTCCAGAAAAAGCCCTGCCAGAGAACTCCGTGCTGCGAGAACCCTTACCACGACAGGCAGTCGGCTGGGCAGGAGGTAAACAACAAACAAAAGAAGGGTAAGACACCCCCAAAACAAAAATCATCCGGTATGTCGATTGGGCAGGAAATTGGCGTATGGCTGAACCAGGTCTCCGGGAAGAAGACGCCCCTCCAGGAGGCGGCGGAGGCTAGCAAGGTATTACAGGAGAAATTTAAGCCAACGCGGCCGGTCAAGGGCATGAAATTGAAGAACGCTAAAGATGAGAGATGTACAAAATTTCCCTTCAAACAGATGTCGTTCCCGCTGGTCAAGGAGCGGATCCCTAAGGAGAGGCGGAAGCCCGGCACGTGCCCAAAGAAGCCGATGCCGAAGATGATCAAGGATTGCCCGCCGGAACCGAAGCAGACCGACAGGAGTTGCGTCGCGTACAGTACGATGAACGACCCGACGGCTCCGGCGCTCGCCGCCGGCGGCGGTGGCGGTGGTGGTGGTGGGAGTAGTTTTGGGTATCTGATGAACGAGACTACCAAGGACAAGGACAAGTGTCCGAAAATTAAAATCGATCTGGTGAGTATGAGCGTTGTTTGTTTCATGCTGTCTTCCTTTGGGTTGGGTTGGGTTTGGTTGGGATGTCAACATCTTGTTGGTCTTAAGGGTGCTGGAGATAGTAGGGTCAATCCATCTGAAGTAGTCGCTTGACCATTTCAGAAAAATCATTTTTTTAATGAATTTGCCTGTTCTGGGAGTACAAAACAATTTCTTTAAAATTATTTTACTCCGTTCAGAAATTGCGCCTAGTTTTGTGTCAGCGAATCCGACATTTTTGACATTGGTATGTGCTTGCGTTAAATGAAATATTTTTTTTTGGGATGGTCCTAGAGAGTTGTAATAAAAACCACTCTATTAAGCAGATTTCAAGCTACCTGTTAAGTATATAATACGTGTACTTTACGTTTATTTTCTATTTTAAAAAAATCCTAGTCTACTTACAATAGCTTATTAGGAACAAAAAATTTTCCATAGAATTAAGAAATGTATTCATATGTTAGGGTTGCCATTTGAAAAAATCGACTTTTAGTACTTTTCTCGAATTCTTTGATCTTGAACTTTGATCTTATAATTTGAACACCCTGTATAACTTTTAGAATTCTACCTATGTGTCGATAGTATGTTCACAACAATTTTGCCGGAGAACTTTTTTCCAACGGTCACAGGAGATAATTTATAAGTAATTAAAACTAACCGTGCAGCTGTCATTTTTTATGAAAAAAATGAATATCTCCAAAATGACACTTGTTAGGTATAGGGAATGTAACATAAAATTGATCTAAAATTTAATGATATTGCAAATGCGATATAATACAGGGTGTTCCATTTGAAATATAAAAGTTGACATCATTTCCGGTTTAACAGGAAGTAACCGAAAACTCTCCTATCTTTTTCGTTTTTCGCCTAGCGGTAGTTGGGTTGGGTAAAATATTTTAGTTGACACGATCGCGTCCAACAGTATAAGTCCACAAATTTCCAATCTCTCATTTCATTTGGTTCTCCATATACTTCTAATGGCAGCTCGTCGTGGGAGACCCTGTATATCTATTTTTACTAGTTTTTGTGACAATTGCAATTTAAAGAATAGTATCTTAATATTTCTCTGTATACGGTAGCATGATGCAAAACATTTAAAAGATTTTAGAAGAAGCCATTTAGAACCTATTTAACTAGATTTATTCATATAAAAAGTATTACTGTTACAAGTAGGGGACCGCGTTGGAGCGCGCGGCAGTTTTCGGTCATGTTTGCAAGCATGTTTCACCCATTTCGCAACATTTTAACGCAAAATCAAAATAGACGTTTTGTAGCACACTACTTCTACTTTCGAAATAAGTAAAAAATATTAAAATCGGACCACCTCCGACGCATCCAGGATCGCCGAAACATATTGCATAACAATATTCAAATCGCAATTGTGCAAAAGCTAATCATCGGAGAACGCCTGGGTTGTCCACACTCAAAGTACCCATCAATCGCTATTTTCACGCGAAAAGCCTCCGCTACAACTTTGAAAATGGCGGTGTTATGAATTTTTGAAAAAACGCAGGTTTTTCCGGTCTGTTCAAAGCATCAAGATTGCTCCATCGGTTCAGTTTTTACAAGCAAAAAACAAAAAAAAAAGATTTTTTGAGGTTTTTTGTTTATAACAAATTACGAAATGATATTTGCGAGTAGGAAACACATCACAATACATCTACGGAGGATTGTTCCACGTGACCTGGTACCGTCGGCTTCCTGTTAGTATTTTTGTCATGAACTTAGTCATTTCTGCTCTATTGCCTGGTCTAAGATAGCAATATTCTCCTTCCACATTTTTTGGTGCGTTTCTGGCATCAAATGTTATCATCAAACGTTTCTTTTGCAGGCCATACCGGAGAAGAAGGTCACTGAAGATGGTCTTGACGAATGCGGACGAGGGTTGAAGCCGAAGAGCTGGAAGTGTCCGGAAGACCTGGTTGAGACGCACACTCCTGGTTATAGGAAGCCGAGAAAGAAGACGTGTCCTGTTTTGCCACATATGCCGAATATAGTGCCCGCCTCTGAGCACTGCACCAGTTTTTCGCCCTAAGACGGCCGCCCAAGCTTTCGAAAACTCTGGTTGTTGTCTCCCAGTCGAACCATGGAACTAGCGAATTCAAATGACAACGCAAAAACCGGACCGCATAGAAGTGAATAAGACGCGTAGTTACTTACCGCGGTTAGTTACTTAGGTTTAGGACTGCAGTGGGGGAGCGTATGCGCATATGTCAAAGGGAGTTGACTTCTTTTTAGGTTTAAGCTAGATTTCTTCGTACGACCTGGCACCACCGAAAATTATGGTGTAGCGATGTAGACAACTAACCAATTCAGGCATAAACATTGTAAAACACCGTAATTAGAAATATATATCTATTACCTCAAAATATTATCTAATAAATACGAGTACATAGTCCATCGCACTACTTGGTTGTTTTATTTCTCTTTGTCCAGCCATATTACATAGGTAAACGCATTTGGAAGTTATAGTGTGGTTTTTTGTATGCTTGTCTATCTCGAGTTGTTCTAACAAATCCAATTTTTATTTTTTAATTACGTTTGTTTAGAACAAGAATGTCTTATGCATATGGAGAGGTGATGAACTAAGCCTCAATAGTGTCTTGAGTTTTATTAACAACCTTCACAACAAACTTAAAGCAACTTTGGAGATCGAAAACAATCAAAATTTAAACTTTTTTTTAACTTTAAACAAATTCAATAAACAAAATTGGTAAGTTTGTGCCTACACGGGGGGGGGGGGGAAGCGCTTGCCCCCCCCTGTATTTCGAACCCAACTACCGCTACGCGAAAAACGAAAAAATATATGGGTGGGCGAGAAATTTGTGATCGATCTTTGATCAGAATTGAAGACCGATAAATAGATCTGATCGATAAATCGGTTATTATCGTATCAGATGGCTCTTTTAATCATAGATCAGGCTGATCTTTTTGATCAGGTCGATCTCGCGAATGTCAAACCGAATTGAAAGCTATATATTTATTGGACAGACAGGTCGGTCGCCGCCCGGCCTGTGTGTAAAATATTTTCGCGGCTAGGCTTGAAAGTTATTAACTAAACGCCTAGCGGGCAATTAGCATCTTTCGTGTCCCCACAAATATGCAAAAATGACATTTTCGTATAATGAAGGTTGGAAAAAGAATACTAGATAAATGATGACTATTCCGATTATAATCGGCTATTGTCACCAATGTCAGTTTTATTAGATATTGCGATATTGCCCTCTCGTAACAGTCGCGAAAGAGCCACAAGATGACAAGATACGGTATCTAAATTTTGCGCTGTAGTCCAAAATAAGTATTGTTGTATGCACTTTTATTTGATCGTACTTATTAGATTCCATTACTTTGCAATTTTTGGTACTGCTGAGCAGTGTACCTTAATTACACTGGGTGTTAAACTAAGAAGTGTAGAATAATATAAACAGACAAAAGTTATTTGGTATTAAAAGGGCCCTCCTATGATACATGACAATAGATTCTTTATACTGTTTGTAATATTGGTACCATTTTCTGACTCTCTCCAGCGTTGACACAATACATTTCCGTACATGAGTTCGTTCAAAAGTTAGTAGTTGACCTAACATTGTCGCCTTACAAGTGTTCAAGAATAATAGTAAAATAAAAGAATATTATTCCGTCGCCGATTATCCTTAACACAGAATTTTCAAATTAATCCACTTTTCTCTACATTTAGTCATTATTTCTCGTTAACGGGGTAAAATTGCAAATAATATTGTTGCCTTTTTATTGTTTATCAATTTGTTATTAAGATATTGTATCAGATGCTCGATGACCACGAGCTAGAAATTATTATAGGAAATTAACAACAATTTCTCCTAGCGTATTATAAAGTAATAAAAATGCTGCAATATTGGTTGAAAACCATACAAAATCTTAAATTCTGAATAAGAGTTTAGTGATTCAGAAACAAAATATATCTACAAACAATTATTAATTAAAAATATGTATCCCACATTAATAAACGATAGAAAGACGACAAAATGACTTGATATTCAGTGAATATCAATATATAATAAGTAAGTGTTTTCGAGCATACAGGGATCACGACCATGGATGGCTATAGCTCACAAAAATGTGAACAAAAACATTTCACTACCTTAAAGCAATAGAGATTTGAGTGTATAGAGTGTATGCAAGATAACAAGACGAAAATGCTGCAAAACAGTTAATGGCATAGCCCTTAATATTACGTCACCATTTAATACAACAAAAATTTGCCCCCTCCCCCCTGGAACATTTTCAAACGGCGCCCATGTCCAGCGCAATCTTTTAAATAAAATAGGAAGGCAGGTATAATTTGTTTTACCTCTCAACAAGTTTTTAGGTATGCTATATAAAATAAGATGAATACACATATTTTTAATTGAAGATATATCGTATGATACCTATCTCAGGTAAGTTGATACTTTTGCGGTTATTGGGTGTCATTCTTGGAAATTTTGTAACCGATACCCTGTGAACATCACGTGGATGTAGGGTTGCCAGATTGCATATATTTTATTTGAGTCTTTTATACTTAAAAGAATCTCATACGACTATTTTTTGACAAAATAATTTTTGGGTTAGATAATTCGATAAGGAGATTGCTCATTGATTACAACGATATCAAAATAGTCATTTTTATGTAAAATTCAACTTTCGACCTCCAGTTGTTTATGGCTTATGACATCATCAAAAGTTTTGTTTAGTACCTAATCGTAGCGGAAACATTTTTTACTCAGGTAAAATACAACAATGGATTTTTGTAACAAAACACATACCTACGGTTGACAGATCTCATATATTTTATTTGAGGTGTTTATTTGCAAAAGTCTCTAATCGCCAAAATTTCAAAAATTCGTTCTTTTTGCAAAGTTACGTAATTATTTAATGAGGAATCGATTGCTTTTGTCAGAATTTTTAGATACAACCTATTTATTACCTAAAGTTTGATGTTAAAGTGTAAGTTATTTGCAAAACTCTCTGTTTGCTTTGAATGTTCATCTGCAAAACTGGCTGTCTACAGCTCAACCAATAGCTTGGTGCTCTAGTGTTCACAGAGCAAACAGGTGATTTTTCTTTGTTCCACGCAGAAAAATAAATTCGTTTCAGTCTAAACATCAATGTTCTACTGCGTTATGATTTTTAACGGCAGTTTTGTTGTTGCGATTTGTTAGCATGGATGAGATAAATACTCAATGTGAAATTTTACCCTGTCCGAAAGGAAAACGACGCAAGAAAGAGCGACAACCAGAAAACTACTCTAGGAATGTTAAAAAAAGGCTCAGGTATATTTTAAAAAGTAGAAAATTTTAGGACATACCAAATTAATGAAAGTAGGAATTACTTTTGTATCTATAGGATGCAAAAGTAATTCCTACTTCCGTCACAAGAATTAACTTCTTCGCCGACGGCTGCGGTGGTCAAAATAAAAACACTGCAATGATGACAATGTTAGCGTACTGGCGTACTGGCTTCTTAATGAATCACCACCAAACATAAAAAAAATGAGATCACATTTCCAATCGTAGGACATTCCTATATCCCTCCTGATCGAGTTTTTGGGCTATAAAGAGAGAAATTAAAAAAAAACTCCTGTTATTGTATGATGACATCATAAGTAGACACGCCACAGTCAGAAGAATTGGCATTGACTGGAAGGTAGATGACTGGAAGAATGAAGCACGGAAAAATGTAAAGCTTCCTGGAGCCTGGCATTTCAAATTTAGCCAGGCAAAACGTTTCATTTTTTACAAAAAAGAGGGTACTGTTTCAATACAGGGCGAGATTAATTACGCCAGTAACGTTGGAACAGCTAAAGGAATTTGTAAAAAAAAATGTTCAATTTCATCCATTCAACCATGCGAGATACTACTAGGCAAAGAGCTTAAAGGCGACAAAAAATCTATTATTGGTTTGCTGGTTAATCATTATAGTGGCAATTGGCGACAATTACCAGAACTCGCCTTCTACAAAAACATACTGCATGAACAGGATCAAGACTTGCGTTAAAATGAAAATGACATTTAATCCTTTCATTTCTTTTTCAAAATTTCGTTGGCATATAAATAAGAGGTTTTTTAAGTTTTTTCTATTTGAAAATCCTTTTTTGAATACTAATTATTTTATTATAATTTTGAATACTTACTGTATAATGATCTTTCAATAAAAATTCAACAACTTTCTTTAATGATTTATTTTTATTATTTCCAAAACTCTCTCTTTGCACCAAAATCTTACTTTGTTCTCAAAATCTGTGATGCTTTAAGGTTTAGAATCATTCAATTTATTATAAGTGCCTGGTAAACTACAGCAACCATAATAAAACAATACGAAAAAATAATTTTCATGTTCGCTAAAACGTTTTATGTTGCTCCTGAAAAGTAAACCAAGGTGCAAAAAGGAAGTTTTGCAAATAACGTCCTCATTTATAAATTGATAGAATCACCCATTCTAAATAAATATTCCATTTGGAAAACGGACATCGCTTTTACGACACTAGCGCTGGCGCCATCTATCCAACAAAACCGGTAATACGTCCTAACATCACAACAAACTCTACGGATGGGAAAATGGCGGCCGTCCAGCAACTTTCAAACGCACATATTTCCAAAATAAAGTTAAAACCATGCAAATCACTTACGTTGGACGTCTCCGAACATCTTCTTGTGTCTTTACACATAATCCCAACGCGCGTCACAAAGTTTTTCTCACTAAAATCACCAAAACCGAACGGACCGGCAAAATCACGAACGCACGTTGTATTGTTTTGATGCAAACTACCTCGGTAGTCAAAATTTGTTTCGCACACCAAGTTATGCATAAGAATATTAATAATTAAATCTCATTTGCCGGATCGATTGTATAGGTGTCTTAAGCCCGGAATTTGATTATTCGTGAGTGTTTTTGTTGAGATTTGTCGGGAATAACAGAAAATTAATTATAATAGTTTGAAATGTTTGTTTTGACTAGGGACTGCCAACTTCATTCCATCTGTCATAACGTATCCTCCCGTTGTTGTATTATTGTTATAAAGCTTTATATATCGTAAATTATTTAAGAAAACGAACAATACGCGAATTATTATTGACATATAATTCAGATTTACCAGTTTTGTTAAAATCTGCAGTTTGAAAATATTAAAACTGGAGATATAAGTGCCTAGCGTTGAGAGTATTGACATGTATGTTGGAATGAGGTAATAGTGACTATTGCAAGGGGTGATGATATACCGGGCGATTTATAGTTTAATGTACAATATTATTGAGTATTATTATTAAATAACATCAAGTAACTAAACAACAGGTTCGCATTCTTTACATATGAAAAACAATCCTATGGCTAATCTTTTCATAAATAGTACGGTTAAGTTCTACGTGGCATTGTTATTATTATCATTTGCCAAGGGTGACTTCACCAACGTCAATCCGTAGTCACCAGTTATAGGCGGTGTTTAAAGCTCCTGACGTCTGCTGTCTACACCGGGTAGCAGTGATATGCGCAAATAAATACATTTCTGGCAATTACACTTTGTTATCGGAATTGTTTGGGTTAAAATTGTACTTAAATAGAAAATCTATTTTTGTATCATGAGTTGGGCTAGATGTTTTATATTTGAAAAAAGCCAAAGATGTTGAAGTAAAATTAATTTTTATCTTTCCAAAAAAATGTTTTTCATCCAACCCAACTCGTTATTTATAGTTACACTGAAATATTCATAAATAAAATAAATAAAACAACACACATTTTTTTTATAAATATATTACCGTTCCTTTGTTATTTCAGTAGAACGGCCAAATACATAGGTATACAATAATATTGAATATATTAACTATGACATAACAAGAATTATTAGAAAGATAATAACAAAAATTTCCTCCATACATGACTAATACAAACACACAGCCTTTGGGAATTTTCTTTTTTTTTCGAGAAAACAAAAAATTCACACCGATAGCAAGATAGCAGAAAAGTTTTCGCAGAAAGATATAAAGAAGATATAATAATAAGATATTTAAACGGAAAGGGTTAATTTTCGTTATTCAGGAGAAAGCTGCATGCAAAAAGTAAGGCGTTTTCTTTTAAACAACGTTTAAAGCATAGCAATAATTTAAAATTAAATACTATATTTTACATAATATAATAATGTTATACAAAATTAAATTTATACTTATTACCTAATGCCTTGTAAAGAAACATCCTGTATAGTCGTAGATACGACATCTACAATAAATTTTACATCTTTTTTTTTCGAGCTACCTATATATAAATTGGTATTTGCTGTATAACTACAACTTCATTAATATAATCAACACAAATAAATTACAGCATTGACTTATATGTATATATTTATATACAGGGTTAGCCAAAATTACCGGAATACCTAAATAATTCTCCAACCGTAAGAAATTTCCAAAAATTGTTCAAACAATAGTTTTTTGGCTTTAAACAAGGTATCTTTTAAATATATTTTCAATATACAAGGTGCTCATTTTATTATAGAAATTTCACATTTCCTTTTTTTAAATAACACTTTTTAATTCTGAGATTAATTCTAAGAATTTTTTATACGAATCATTTAATAATTCTCCAACCGCAAATAAGTTCGACAAAAATTTCGAGTAAAAGTTTTTTGGGCTTAAACAACCTCTCGTTTAAATATAGTTTTAATATACGGTGTGTTCGTTTTATTATGGAAATCCCATTCCATTTTCTAATAGAACACCCTGTAAATTTTTATTTTTTAATTCTCAGATTAATTCTAAGAACATTTTATAGAAATAAGTTTTTTTTTGAAAATGCATTATTTTTGAGTTATGAGCAAATAAGCAAAACTACTGAACTTCAAATTAAGAATATTTTCCCACATTTATTTTAATGTGACAGTTTGAACATTTAATTTAATTCTATTTAATTGTGTTGTTATTTTCTCTTGATTTTTTAATTTTTTACCTGTCTGGTTAAAAAAAAAAGTTCATATAGTTTATAGTAAAAGCTTATAGAAATTAAAATTTTATAAAGAAATAATTCCAGCATAATGTTCTTAGTATTAATCTTAGCATTAAAAAAATGTTAAATATACTGGGTGTTCTGTTAGAAAAAGTTAAGGTTTGCAAATTTCCATAATAAAATAAACACCCTGTATATTAAAAATATATTTGAACGAGAGGTTGTTTAAACCCAAAAAACTTTTATTTGAAACATTTTTTGATTTTTTACAGTTGTAGAATTATTAAGGTTTTCGGTAATTTTAACTATTTTTGGTTAATAGCATATAAATAAAAAATAATGCATTTCATAAAAATATGATTCGTATAAAAAATTCTTAGAATTAACCTTAGAATTAAAAAATTTCATTTTATATAGGGTGTTCTATTTAAAAAGGGTTACCGAATTTCTATAATAAAATGAGCACTCTGTATATTGAATATATATTTCGGCGATAGCTTGTTTAAAGCCAAAAAATTTTTGTTTGAACAATTTTTTGATATTTCTTACGATTGGAGAATTATTTAGGTGTTCTGGTAATTTTTGCTAACCCTGTATAATTATACAGTATGTCCCAAAATTGACCCTTTGATACCTCTGGAGACACACTGTATACCCAGCGGTTGTTTAAACACGCAACATACCACACAAACGACGTATAGCACAAATACGCAACCAACCATACACATTTTGACGTTTCTACTGTATCGTTAGTTGCCTATACGACTTATTTGAATATTTAACATAGGCCAACGGTTGCTATGTTACGCGACTAAACAAAAAAAAAACAAGTATAACCTAACTAAGTACCTATAAACAAAAATGTACATCATCAACAAGAATAACTAACATCCTGTCTCCAATAAATAAATTTCGTGAATTCTATTCACAAATCATAGCCAATTTATATTTGTTTGTTTTTCTTTTTTTAATTTTCTTTCCCATATTACACTGATCTATGTAATAAGTGATCCCTGGGATGACTTTCGTATTCAATAACGACGCCTTCTTCGTTTGGTTGCACGTTGTCAGATTGTAGGTTAAGTTTCTGCTCGACTTTGACAGATGGAACTACGACCAGGGAACCGTGAGGTCCTTTGGTCAAGTGACCTGTGGCCAAACCGACGTTTTGGACCTCACCTATAAAGTGATGATGCGGCTTATGTCCAGTTTCTGGAATGGCGTTGCTTTCCGTCGATGATTCTTGGATCCCCATGCCGATATGACTACCTTTGTAATGCCCAAGACCTGAAAAATTAATAAAAAACAAATAAATATACAGGATGTTCTATTAGACAAAGAAAAGGTTTGCAAACTTCCATAATAAAATTAATAATATATTAAACAAGAGCGTGTTTAAACCCAAAAAACTTTTATTTGAAGCATTTTTTGAAACTATTTACGGTTGGGGAATTATTTAGGTATTTATTTAGGCTAACTTCATCTTTTTAAATGGGAATACCAAATTTTTTTATCAAATTATGATTTTACGCTAAATAAGAAGAATCTTTTGTCTGAAATTATTTTTCGTACGATGCATTTTTTTCGTGCGTAAACAAACCCTATGCGCATGACGGGGCACCGCGCGGGGTACCAAAACGTGTCCCCGTTATGTACATACCTTCCTACGTTGTACCATGAGCGTCTACTCAGTCGTCGCTTTGACTGCCAGACGGCGAGCGCATCCCATGCAGTGGCCGTAACTACCGCAGACGCCACAAACTTCCATCGTCAATAACTTTTGATAGATGCATCGTATGAAAAAAATGTCCAGACAAAAGATTGTTCTTATTTAGCGTAAAATCATAATTTTGTAAAAAAAGTTGGGATTTCCATTTAAAAAAAAATTAATCTCATTTTCACCGATTGCAGCGCCATCTGCAATGAAAGTGATATCGTCATCTCATTTCCCCCTTTGCGTCCTACAAGTTTATTTAAGACACTCTTGTCGTACCATGTATATTTCTCGAGATATTGAGGAGTCACAAGTTAAAAAGAACACCCGGTTTAAATTTTGTATACTTTTAACTCAAAAATGAAGGATTTTATAAAAAAAAAAAGATTCGTATAAACTATTCTTAGAATTAGAATTAGTTCTGTTTGAAAAAGTTCAAAAAAAGTTCATGTTATTTCTGTTTTTTATTTTAGAATTAGATTTTATTTTGATTTTTAATAAAAATAAATGTACGATATTGTTAGTATCAATACTGTGTGATACCTTGAGTAGTTTGTGAAAAAAATATTAAAGATTGTTTTTGTTTTTTCTAAAATAATAATTCAAAGTAAAAGGAAAACGTTGAGTGGATTTTGATTTCTGGTCCTTACTTTTTCTGCAGGAAGTTACCAAAAAAAGTCATGTTCAATGTAAACTTTATATAAACATCGTTAGATTAGAAAGATTGCACAAAAAACAACAGTTTTTCAGTACATTTGCAAAATAACAAATAAACGCATTTTTAAAGAAAATTAATGACTATAAAATTGAGCAGAACTATCAAATTTTGCATGGCTTCCAGTAAACGAGGTCCCCATGTATCTTTTCGAATAACGGACACTCTGTATGAAGTATACTTGGTCAAGCAACTTATTTTTATTAAGTTGTACTTTCTAGTATAAAAAATATCAACTTAGCTTAAAATATGTATAAATAAATATTACGGCACTCAGCACCTTCTACGAATTTTTGAATTTACTTTAGATTTGTTCTTGCGATACAAGACCTCGGCAAAAAACAACACCAACATGTGATGTACAATCTGTTTAAATATGCACAAAAAAATAGGGACGGCTTTCTATAAAACATTTATCTTGCTGGACACTATTTTCTAAATATCTCGGAATAATGTTTTTGGCAGTTCGTTATTTACTTTAACTATTCAGATGTGACATACCTGCATGGCTGCCTTCGATACCAAAATTCTTCATGTTATAAGTCTTCCCTAAACCCTCTAGGTCCCTATTGATGTCAGCGTTGTTCTTAACAGCGTCAATCGGTACAAAATTCCCCAAACCAAAGTTCCTATGCTTCTCCAACAGCTCCCTATCTTTCTTTTCGATAACCAATATCTCGTTGATCTTATCAAAATCAATTTGGTCTGTACTTGCTGATGTGAACAAATCCAACAAGTTTTCCGTGGTGAACTTGCTTTTTGAATCTTCCAATGCAATAACCAACTGCCTTAAGACGTCTGCTTCTTGTTTCAAATCATTATGCTCTATGGTGTTGGTTAACAATTGAACCAATTGGGTTTTGAGGATTTCTGTAGTTGGTGGACCTGCGTTTGGGCTCGTTCGATTGTTATGCGTCAAATTTAACAACTCAGGGACGTCATCACGATGTTTGGTTATGTTCGGACTCGTGTGGTTGAGAAGAATTATACTGAAGAGATCAGAAGGGAGTTCCGCTGTATTTTCTTCAGATATTTCGCAGTCTGTGTTCTGGGCCTTAGTGCAAGATTGACACGTGCAGTTGGTAATGATTTGCACTCGTTTTTGCGTCGTCCGGGCACCAGAATTCTTACTATCAGCTTTTAGAGTCACCTACAAATAAGAAATCAGTACAAATTATATGCGCATGAGCAATAGGGTATTTGACTATTATTGGAAAACCATCTTAGTGTATTTATTCCTTCTACATTGTAAATGCATTATTTTTCGTAATTATTTCGATAGTAGATGTCAAATCGGCCCATATGATCTGTCAGCATCGGCATCGTCGCCGTTTGGTTATTGTGTTGTATAATAAACTATTTGTAGCTGTTCCGCAAGATTTGAAACTGCGAAGAAAGTGGTTGGTTCGTAGAAATCCAAATGAAATAAATAGTGTTCTTTTTGTTGTGAAGATTACTTCGACATAAATAAAACTGATTAGAATAAGTTATCTATCGTATTTTCGAACCAGGTATTATCTGATCTGACAGCTTAAGGTTAGGGCTATCCTAACCTACAAAGTTATGCTTACATGGCACTTTAGTGCTATTAAATTGAAACGGGAGAAGCATAAGAGCGCGTTCGGATAACCCGGTATTGTACGGTGAGAGTGACGCGCTGCATAATAGGCGGACTAACGTCATACGGCGTTTATCTGCATATAAGGGAGAGACAGCCGACCCAGGTTATCTGAGCATTGCTCTCCCCATACCCTACCCTGACAAACCGAACGCGCTCTAAGCGTACTAACGAATGACGTCACTGGAGACTGAGCCAATTACAGAGCGTTTTCAATCACGTGATAGGACGTGAATAAAATTCAATTTTAATTTTGGTTTTTAATAGAGATAAAGCATATTTTTTTTTAAGTAATAACAAATAGTTTTCTTAAACTGTAATCTATTAGGATGACTATAATACAAGCCATATTTTTAATACAGTCAAATACCCTATTATTAAAACCAACATTTTTTTAGTGATCACTTTTTTTTTAAATAAATAAAGGCATACATTCGAAGAATGTATGTTAAAGGTAAGAGTTAATATATACAACTTTAATCCCTATAATAAACAATAATGAAATAAACTTTGTCTAGTATCAAACAGTATTTATTTATTTAAAATAAATATGGCAAAACAATTAATCACTAATAATGCAAATAATGTCGAATATTCAATGAAAACAAATATGTTTTGAGCACAAGCACAACAATTTAAAGGAGTATCTGATGATGTTGCTTAAAATATCAAAATCTGTAACCAATCAAACTAAAAAACATATTATAGGTTGCCTATGCATCAGTAATTGAATTTTTCGTTTTGTCAAGTTTACTCTAACTTACGTGGTAACATTTCGAATCAGCTGGTTGACAGCTGTCACAATACGGTCCAATGAGCTCCCCTGGCTCTGCGGGTTGCGTCCTGGGTATGCTGTAGCTATAGCAAGCTCCAACACAAACATTGTTGTCGATTGTCATTGGTTCATAACCAGGCAGGGCTACCACTTGCTTTATCGGTGTGGTTTGGCACCATGAGTGCCGTTCAGGGTACAGAACTATGTTGTGGACCTTAAACATGATATAATTAACAGTATTTTGTGTTGTGTGTGAAGTTTCTGGGGTTGTCTTAACTCACTTTATGTTCCCTTTCGCATAGTACTTGCAGGATCAACCCAAGGAAGCATGTTGTGGCTATGTGGAGCTTCATGTTTCTGAAAAGGAAATAAAATCGTGATTTTGTGAATGTTGAACAGAACTATGTGGTTGGTGTGACATAGGTAAACATATTTTGAGTTGGATGTGCGGGCTAATTAGTAATATTATAATTGGTTTTGTTATCAGGCGCCTAATGATGGCTGACTTCAAACTGAATGGACAGAAATAATTTGGTGTAAAGGAAGTTATGTGATTTGTTGATTATGTTCTGTTTATAGTTCATTGCCTAAGGTTGATATCATCTCCTAGCGATGTTCTAAATATATAATATTCTGATTTTACTTCTTGATAAACGAGATAAGTTTGGATTGCGTATCCAATCTTAATTCTTAATGCAATTTTGATGTCAGGAAATGCAGTCCCAAAGTTGTTATCAACTAAGATTTTGTAATAAAACATCTCTTTTGGTTCACTGTCGACATTATAGTCATTCTTAGATACTCTTTGTTATTTTACTTTTTACTGATAACGTAAAATTATTATCTATTTCTACCAAATAGCGAACACATTCTTGACGTTGATTTCCAGTAACATACGACAACATGTGCTAATCTAAAATAATTTTTATATTTAATTATTATGCAACATTTATGCTGTTTTGTAACTGGTTGTTGGGTATTTTCTAGTTTCCATTCAAAAGGATTAAATACGAAATAACAAATAGTCATAAATACTGCATCTCAGACACACGTTGCGACCCCATTTTTACCAGATTTTTGCATCAAATACTAGAATTCGTATTCAAACGAGTTTGTGCCTGCAATCTGTAGTTTGCACAAGATAACTCTGTCACGCGGAAGACATCATGCGACGCGGAAAGCCAACAAGCAAGGAACAGCGTTCTGTAATAATCGCTTTTCATTAGGAACGATTGTCAGTTCGTGAAAATGCAAGAAATAAGTCAACGATAAGTGAGTCAACGATAAGTGACACTCTTCACCAATATGAAGAAACATGGAATTTGGATGACGTGTTCGGCCGGGACTATCACGAATAATTTCCCAAGCGGATGAAGAACGATTAAAATTAATTTTTAACCAAACAGAAAAAACACCTAAAATCACCTCTGAAGTCAACCGCGATCGTGAGAGACCAATTTTCGTAAGCACAGGGAAACGACGTCTCCAAGCGGAAAATCTGCATGGACGCGTTGCCGTACGCTAACCATTGCTTAGTCGGGAAAATCGTCAGACACTACTATTTCCAGTCTTCATCTGTCCAACTTCGATGTGTTCGTGCCCACTCGTTTCTGACGATTTTCCCGACGAATCAATGGTTTTCGTACGGCAACGCGTTCATGCAGATTTTCCGCTTGGAGACGTCGTTTTCCTGTGCTTACGAAAATTGGTCTTTCACGATCGCGATTAACTTTAGAGGTGATTTTAAGTGCGGTCAATTTTCTGTTTTGCTTAAAAATTAATTTTAATCGCTCTTCATCCGCTTGGGAAATTATTCGTGATAGTCCCGGCTGAGCACGTCATCCAAATTCCATGTTTCTTCGTATTGGTGAAGAGTGTCACTTGTCGTTGACTCACTTATCGTTGACCTATTTCTTGCATTTTCACGAAACTGACAATCGTTCCTGATAAAAAGCGATAATTACAGAACGCTGTTCCTTGCTTGTTGGCTTTCCGCGTCGCATGATGTCTTCCGCGTGACAGAGTTATTTTGTGCAAACTACAGATTGCAGGCAAATGTTGCATTATAAATAAATATAAAAATTATTTTAAATTAGCACATTTAATGACGTCGTATGTTACTGGACATCAACGTTAAGAATGTGTTCGCTATTTGGTAGAAATAGAGGTGCCTATTGCTACGTTATCAGTGCATTTATCATTATTTCCTATATGTTTACTATGTGTCCGAACTTCCATGAGCGGCAGTGTATATCTGAAAGGGTTGGGTCCTCGAAATGGTTCAAGAATCCAAATCTAGAAACAATCTAAGCGATTTCATCCCTTCTATATCCTGTATTTCCTATATTCAGTGTTTTCTCGATCTTAATTTATTAATTCATTAAGTGTTTGTTTTTCCTTAAGTTTGTGGATGCCCCCTACCATCTTAAAAACATACTGGATGCACACCTGTGTTGTTTAACGCCTACAGCAACGTCAACAGGTACCCACGAGGTGTCAAATGTAGGTGTTTCTCGTATCGGTTTCCGCTTGTAGTGTTGTCTTCGCCAGAAGGGCGTTACCGCCGGCAGGTAACCGAAAAACACCAGTTGACACTTCGTAAATAATGGCCCATTTTCGGTTTGACCGACACGGCTTGACAGGGGACCAACCTGACCGACCCGAAGAATCCAAAGCCGTTGAGCTCTTTGATTTATATGCTATGTTACGTAAGCCTTTAAGCCTGGCTTCGCTTTAATAAATTAGTCGAACGAAATTGGTACTTATTTCGATTAGTTTTTGGTCTAAATTACCATCTTAACACCTGTGGCGTTGATGGTTGACGGTGTTTATGAGGCTATGTTGTTGCATATAATACATCTCACTGTAATACATCAATTTCATTCCAAATTCCTCAAAAGAAACCAAGAAAACGCTAAACACCATAAAAACTATTTAGCAACCAACCAATAAAGATTACGCAATACCCCATCGAACCTCTATTCAAGACGAACCGGAAGCAAATCCAAACCAATCCCACACATCTTCGCTTATCCAATAAATAATGGTCCTGTCGTCTTTGAGCCACAACAAAAGTTGACGACCGCACTAAAATCATCAATGAAAGAAGGCGAGGCTGCAGATGGTAGTGTGGGTTGATGGTCAGCTGCAATGTGAACGACCTACCGGTGGTACAAACCATGGATGCCCATGCTCGAGATAAAGGACCGGACTACATGGTATTTGGTGATCATCATGGTCTACACAATCAGAGAATGACTAGATGCTGCCAATTAATGTGTTAAGCGCAAAGACAAGTGAAATTTGTGTGTGTAGCACAAGAAGCTTCCTTGGTGCTGTTGATAACGTGAATGAGCATATATTTAAAGGTTTCTCTCATGAAGCATCCGTCTCAGAGCAACGCAGTCTTCAGAAATCCCTTCCTTGGACAATTTCCCATCCAGCACAGTTCAAATCGTCAAAATCTGATGCTCACATGGCCACAGATCGGCCATGCATTATTAATTAGTTCTTTGCATACCTATTGCATAAAGTGCTTCCTTTGCAGAGTGTGTGGGTTTGCGTTTTTACGGAAACTGGTATGCCTTCACTGATCTACTGTGTTTATATCCCTCGATCTTGCATATATTTATCAACCACATGCTGCTTTATTTATCTTAGTGTTACCGGTCTGGTTCACTTCCTTTGCTTTCACTTTCTTTAGGTAGTTACTCACTTTATATCTCATTTCAATGTTATGTAGGTTGGGTATATAATAACAAATGGTCTCTTGCACCAGCTTTGTGATGGACTAATGAAAAATAACACTATCCAGGTAGGTATTTAGCTTAAGGGGTAATGCCACTCTAGCGCGAGAAAAAATAACCGATTTTGTAGGTATATTTTTTACAATATAGTAAATGAATTACAAAATCTCTTTAAAACATTTTATTGTTCATACTTTGAGGAATATTCACAATAAAAAATAACAAAAATAAATAAAATAGAGCAGCATTAGAGGACATCAAAGGAAACCTCTTCCGGCGAACAGGGTTGCACGGCCGGAAAGATTTTGCACACAATTTTTTACTTACCCATAGAAACAAAAAAAGTATTCATTCTATATAATATTATCTCGGCAAGTACGTACGGAAATTAGAAAATTCCGCTTTAAAACAAAATTGCGCACGTCTGAACACAAAATGTCACTTTTAGGTACAAAATTAGGTTAAAAATTGTATATAACAAAAAAAGTTTCGAACTTATCGTAAAATCCGTACGTACTTCTCTAGATAATATTGTTCTGAAGCTGCATATAAAATTTCAAGTGAATTGACGAAGATCCGTTGAAGTTATCGTTCCGGCCAGTTTGAAAAATGCGGCTTTGAGAAAACACCGTTTAAAATATTGTGTAACTTTGATGTATAGAATTGTTATATTTTACTATAGTCGGCGAAGCCTGGACCATATACTTATCTTTTCAAATTAACATTTTCCTCCTCATGTTTCTATCTGTTTGATTTTGACGACAGACGGGCCTGTTTTGCAGCATCAGTCAGGGATGGCTCTGAAAACATGATGCGCCGTGCGTCTGCCTTTGCACAGATATTATTGCAGTTTGGCTAGATGCTCATACATAATACCTCCTTAATCTTCACAAGGCTGGATAATGCATCATTGACAACACATATACCTATACTTGCTGCAATATCCACAATTACTTAGCCACTTGAAAGTGAAAATGAAATCACCAGGTGGTATTTCATCGGTCAGAATTTATGATACAGTGTCGCCCAGATTTATTTTCTTCACTTTATCAATTGAATCATGATTATGACGAATGGCTAGTCCATCATAAATTAAAAGCTCATTTATAGGCTTCTGGATTAGGTTCCCTTTTTCTTCGAGGCCCTAACTGGTTTTTGTCAAATGGCGGGGACGAGTGCCATTAGCTTTTTTTCACGTGATCTTATGCATTCCTTTTCTTATTTCCTTTTCTTATTCCAAAATTTGCAAGCTTTGCAGTAAGTATTTAGATTTTATGAGAATATCAACAATATCTCTCCAGCTGATAAGCGCTACCAATCATACAGAGAAGAAAAGCTATGTTTTCTCTGTTCCATCGTCCGAGACAGTTACGCCATTCCTTTTTTACTATTTTCAATTGATTTTTAGCCCTCCCTTCTTCTGCTACTTTGTGCATGCTTTGTTGACAATGCTTCTATTTCCACAAAAATGATGCGAACAACTTTATCGTAAAATGAGTGAAAAATCTGACGAGGAAGGTCCTTGAATGCGCAAACATCTACACCTATTCTTATGCGCATGACAAGGATAATTCCGCTATTCATTTCCTATCCTTTTTAAACAAATCGGCAACTCGGAATGAAAGTTTGTTCAAAATTCTCACAAGAAACCACGATTTGAAATCCTAAATCACGGTTGCCACTTTCGGCCAATTTCGCATTTGATTTGTACGTTTTACACACTACAACTTGTGAAATAGCAGAAGACACAGCAACAAAGTTCAAAAGATGATAATTAAACGTCATCCACTTCAACGTTGTAATAATCTTCAACCGACATTACTTTTTTGCAGGTGTGGGCTGTGGATACGTTATTAGGCAGAGGCGACTCTAGTTCCAAACGATTCAATGCTTGTCATATTAGTTCTATTTGAAAATCTGCTGCTTCCTTTCGACTCCTCTCGATCACGATATACTCCAAGAATGTCACTAATTATTTCGGCTATTTTTTTACCAACTAATCAAGAACAACACACGTTACATCAGACATCGTAACATTGTGCGGCTAGCGTCAGTTCAACGAACGTACCGAGGATATTTCCACAAAATCTTTGAATTTTATAATATTTTATGTTATATTTCACACCACGCATGTAATTCCTCCAAATAAGATAAGAGCGTATAGGTCTCTAGGCTGTAACCTCTCACGCTAAACTTTTTGCATGTACGCTCGGCTAGACGCTTGGCCGTATGTTCGTCAAATCAGCATTTAAAAATTTTTTCCAATATGAAACGTATTGTACCTTATTTCTAAGATCTCAAGACATCATTTAAGCAAAAAAAAATTTGGTATTACCCCTTAAAACAAGGATCAGTAGCTGGTGTACCCCAGGGTACTGTGTTGGGACCTCCTCTTTTGCATGCCAACAAGAGGAAGGTGTCAAAAGGTGACTTCTTTCACAAAGGTTTCTCAAAGTTTCTTTCACCCTTTAATGGAAGCCATATCATCAACCAGGCCTCAACATAGACCGACCAGCAACGAACCAGAGAAGATTGAAAACGACCAAAAGTCACAAGGCTCAGGCAGGTTATTATACAAATTCCATGGAGTTCAACCGAGCAGTGTTTACCTACTTTACTTCCAGAGTTGGTAAAAATGACAAGTGAACGTTGCGCTCAAGCGTGAATGCCCACAGCCACGGCAGATCCGATTTCCTATGCATATTTACACGTACACGTACAGTCAGTGCGTTGGCCAACGAGTACTAGTATAGAAAACCGGCCTCAAAGGTAGATTCTTCTGATCCCGGTGGTCGCTGCTTGTATAAGTAGGCCATGTAAGATTTCGCCTCGCCTGCACGACAAAACAGCAGCCGGCTTGCGGCAGCGTGCGAACAAATGCACAACGCGACCTTTCCAACACGCATGGGTACATTCGTACGAAAAATCCGAGCTCAAAAGCATATTTTTAGAACGAATATGCGTTACTGATACTAGTTTTGCGAATAAAACATCAAATTTTACTTTAAATTAAGAGAAAACCGCCAAATTTGAAGGCGAATTGGTTCTAATGACGTCACGAAAGGAGATATAATCAGTTATGTATGATAAAATATTTTTAGATAGCATTTTTTGAAACTATTTACGGTTGGGACATTATTTAGTTGTTTATTTAGGCTAACTTCATTTTTTTAAATGGGAATACCAAATTTTTTATCATATTATGATTTTACGCTAAATAAGAAGAATCTTTTGTCTGAAATTATTTTTCGTACGATGCATTTTTTTCGTGCGTAAACAAACCCTATGCGCATGACGAGGCACCGCGCGGGGTTCCAAAACGTGTCCCCGTTATGTACATACCTTCCTACGTTGTACCATGAGTGTCTACTCAGTCGTCGCTTTGACTGCCAGACGGCGAGCGCATCCCATGCAGTGGCAGCGGTCGTAACTACCGCAGACGCCACAAACTTCCATCGTCAATAACTTTTGATAGATGCATCGTACGAAAAAAATGTTCAGACGAAAGATTGTTCTTATTTAGCGTAAAATCTTAATTTTATAAAAAAAGTCGGGTATTCCCATTTAAAAAAAGAAGTTAACCTCATTTTCACCGATTGCAGCGCCATCTGCAATGAAACTGATATCGCCATCTCATTTCCCCCTTTGTGTCCTACAAGTATACAACTTGAGGAATTCATACCAAACCAGGAAACCGCTAGGTTCGCAAAACTAACGGAAACAACGTTTAACGTTCTTAACGAAAACAAGGTCTTCCGCAAGGGTCTACCTTAGGCCCAATACTCTTTCTTCTTTAGAGCTGTAAACCACTAGAAACGATGTTGTTGTCTTTAAATTTGCTATTGTAGATGGTGGTGGACATTAAACCAGCGATGAACTTTTATGAAGAAGCTCATTCCTCGGCCTATTAAGCCTGAATAAAAGCTGCATAGCCAGCGTAATTGCGTTTAATGTACTCCCATGACGATTTGACGTATGTACTTGCTTCGGATTAGAGTACCATTGAGAAGTATCCTCGGTTTGTGGTCAGTGGAAACCAGTTAGACATTGATAAGGTTGGCTAGCGTGTAGTAGGAATGTCGCTGGTCTTCGTCAGGCCAAAAAACAACAAGAAACTGGCTAGATTGAAAAACGTGCAGTGTAGACGAAAAACGTGGTGTGGTGCAAATATGAGGCTGCTAAGCGAGGACTTGCAGCTCAAGAAGATCCAATAATGGAACTAGACATGGGCGTATCCAGCTCAAATCGCAAGGGGGGCAGTTGTCTAAATTTAACTTACTGTATGGGGGGAAGGGTGCCCATTAGGGTGGTTCAAAAATGCATTGCAAACATTTTTGTGATGGTAGAAAGCAACGACACAAATCGTTTCCAAATCCAAATTGATTTTTAATGGTGCCTGTTGAGGTCTTATATTTACAAGGGAAAATGCATGTGAAGAAGACATTTTTTGGTGCTTTTCGAATAATTGTTCGGGGTTTGGGAAAACTTAATATTACTTAAGGACCTGGAGAGGACTTTCCAAAGAAGAATTTGACCTATTATACCTATGTATGTGACGCCCCCAACACATCCCACCCCATAGTGCCATAAAAACTACCCTTAAATGAAAAATATGTACATTCTTCAATCAATTACTATTCATTTCCAACTTTTTTCCTAATTAAACTAGAAAAGTCAGCTTTTTTTGTGAAATTAACTTATAAATTAATAATATGGTGACATACAGGCGGGATGTAAATTTTAAATAAATCAAAAATTACAGCCACAACCTGGGTTCGAACCAGGGACCTTTGCGTTTCTAGCACAATGCTCTCCCATCTGAGCTACTGATGCCTATGTCAAAACAATGGATTATTTTTTGATTTATGACAAATTATATCTAACAAATGACATAGGCCTCAGTAGCTCAGATGGGAGAGCATTGTGCTAGAAACGCAAAGGTCCCTGGTTCGAATCCAGGCTGTGGCTGTAATTTTTGATTAATTTAAAATATACATCCCGCCTGTATGTCACCATATTATTAACCTATAAATATTAATTTGAGAACTTATGTCGTTAAACATTTTCATTAACTTATAAATGTCATGTTCGAGATATCTAACAAACCTGTATTATCTAATAAACTCACACTTGATTAAACATATTCCATTTGTTTAAACAATTTTTGTTTGCAACTTACTTAAAATTCACTTTTTGTTATAGATCGGTCTGGCCAACTGTCATTCTCAAGTGCTAGCATTTATATTTTGGGATGATTTCCATTGTTTAAATAATAAAATATTATTCGTTTTCAATATTATTTATTCGAAACAATTGAAATGATTTGAAATCATTTTTTTGGGGGGAAATTGTGGAGTTACATTTCTTTTTAAAATAATAAATTTCCCAAAGTCAACAAATTTTATTAATCACATTTCTTTCTCCATTTCTTATTCTGATTTCCTACCACTGTGTGTGGCAAGATAATATTGATTTGTTGCTGTCTGAAAACTGTTTCCTGTACTCTAATTAGATGAAATATTGAAATCGAATATTATTTTATTATTCAAACACTGGAAATCATCCCAAAATATAAATGATGTCACTTCACAATAACAGTTGGATCTAAACCGATCTAAAAAAAATAATTTTAGGCGAATTGCAAAAAAAAATGTTTAAAGGAAGTGCATTTGTTTAAACAAATCTGGAGCCTTATTCTGCAGCACAGCGATATCGCGATACGTCACATCGAATACTTAGCGACATCGATAGCCGTATTCTACCGTTTTTATCGATATCGACTGACGTCACGACTTTCCGACATGTCGCTAAATTTAACGACAGCTTCGGAGGTGTCGATAAGTTGATTCGATATCGCTATGCGTACGTAATGTCACTTTACGTTCACTGTGTACGGAATGTGTGAACCCTGTGACAACCAGTGTGTCAAAGGTGTAGAATATCGAAACAGCTAATAATGGTTCAGCAGCAAACTATGTTATAGGTTCCCGCCTAAACGTCAAGAAGTTTTAAAACGGTGGATTATAGCTATCCGAAGAGATAAGTGGTATCATTCTAGACCCAGTAGGAATTGTGGACAACACTTTTTAGAAACTGATTATCAAATCAAACAAAGATGTAGCAAGAAATTTTTGAAACTTGATGCTTTGCTAAGTGTTATAGATGATACGTGGTATTGCAGCTAGGCCGTCGAATTATATTGTTAATATTGTTGATAAGAACATTGCTTTTTATATTCTTAAGTAAGTAATTAATGTAGTTTTAAATAACAACATTTCGAATAAATAAAAATTTTAAAATGTGAAAAATAATTTTTTATTTATAATTAATATTATCCAATAAATATAGTCAGCATCATGTGGACTACTTTTTATATGAGAATGCGTTTCCTTAATTCAGTAATACAAAGAGCATTTAGTCATTGGATTGAACTACTAATATATAATTTGAGAATACCTATATGTAGACAGTAAATTTTATTTAGCCGGAATGTATGAATAAAATATACTTTTTATTAAATCTGCTATTATTATCTAGTTTATTGAAGTCTCTGCAAAAGTTAAACTTGATTAATTTGTTGCAATTTAATTGAAAAAGTATATTATAAATAAGAATGTGTAATTCGGCCGTAGTACTGAATGAAATACAAAGAGATGGCTAGCCCACATCACTGCGAGTTGCATACCAAATGCATTTGCCTCACTTATTGACCATTACGGGTCCTTTCCAGAAAATACGTAGTACATATATACATTTCACTGCCTCAAACGTACAACATAATAACCTCCTGACCACGAATCGAACCGCTGTCACATCTGACAGCAAATGTACTGTCAGTAAGGTATTTTTTTACCAAATTTTAGCGACATCGATACACGTGACGTCATGTCGAATCCAAACGGTGTAGCGATGTCGCTAATCGCTATAATTGTAGAATAAGGCTCCAGGGTTTATTAGATAATACAGACTAGATATCTCGAACATGAAATTTATAAGTTGATTTCACAAATAAACTGGCTTTTCTACGATAATCAGAAAAAAAAAACTGCCATTTTGAACTCAGAAAACAGAATTCAGACGGATTTTCGAGAAGAACGAATTATTTAAACCAATAGAATTTGTTTAAACAAATGGAAATTAACTGACAAATGTTTATAAACGTTCCACAAGACTTATAGTAATGATTTCTGTGGGAAAAAAGATAATTAATTGATTAGAACGGTCAATTTTCTGAAAAATGTACATTTTTTCATTTAAGGGTAGTTTTCAGGGCACTGTGGGGTGGATTGGGGGCGTTAAATCCATATGTATAATAGGTCAAATTCTTCCTTGGAAAGTCCTCGACAAGTCCTATAACTTTAGCATAAATTTTCCCAAACACCGAACAATTATTCGAAAAATACCATAAAATGTCTTCTTCTCATGTAAATTTGAGGCCTCGAAAGGCACCATTAAAAACCAAAATTTAGAAATAAAATACGTGAGCCCCCCCCCCCCCCCTGGATACGCCCATGAGTAATGGTATACCTAAAGGTTGTATCTAACTAACATTGTCCCTTTTCTATTGTTTTTTCAGTCTGATATACAATAATATTTGCTAAAACTTACATGACGATAAGTATGAAGAAATTTATATATTGATTATATATTTAATATATTCCCTATAAAATTTTTATTCCCCTTTTCCTTTCAACTTCATTATTCACATTAGATACCCTCAAAACAGTTTTGAACGACCTCCAACGATCTAGATACAGTTTTCAAGTCTTTCTATCATCCGAATACTCATTTTCAAGAGAGTTAATCAATTTAACTTCTATCTAAAGTACATACCATGGATTATTACCATCACCACCACATCTTAACACAAAAACAAGAAAAAACATCCGGCGATCTGGTCGGTCTAATAGAAAAACATCAATATTTCCATACCAGTTCACCTTCAATCTTACAACGCGAACCCACTGACAGCACAACGCAAAAATAAATATCTCCAACGGATTACGTAAGTCCAAAACGGGGGAAAGTTTGACAGTCGACTTACCGGAATTTTCCGGGCAGTTTCGAATAGAATTCGCGAAAATCCGGGCGAAAATCTTCCACTGGAAGCCTTTGGAACACTTTGGACACAGTCTAAAACGTGGAGATACACTATTGGCAGATTATTGCTAAGCATTCAGCGGGAGTTGGCATTTTCTCGCGACGAAACCAACACGTGAAGGCGAAACGCGGACTATCTCACGCAAAGGTCACGGTATAACTGAGCTGGGACTTGTCGGTGACTTGATCTCAACACCTGGCTACACCTAGAGAGGTGCACACCATGGTAGAAGAGATAGAAGCAGAACTTCACTGATGTTAGCTTTGCGCGCCGCGTTCGAACGCACGTGTCACCTCTGGTCTTCAAATTTTTCTTCCTCGAAGAGTCATCATCATCATCACCATAAACATCATCACCCTATCAGAATCCCACATTTACAATAGGGTATTTGACTGTATTAAAAATATGGCTTGTATTATAGTCATCCTAATAGATTACAGTTTAAGAAAACTATGTGTTATTACTTTTCAAAAAAAAATGCTTTATTTCTATTAAAAACCAAAATTAAAATTGAATTTTATTCACCTACTATCAAATGATTGAAAACGCTCTGTAATTGGCTCAGTCTCCAGTGACGTCATTCGTTAGTACGCTTAGAGCGCGTTCGGTTTGTCAGGGTAGGGTATGGGGAGAGCAATGCTCAGATATCCTGGGTCGGCTGTCTCTCTCTTATATGCAGATAAACGCCGTATGACGTTAGTCCGCCTATTATGCAGCGCGTCACTCTCACCGTACAATACCGGGTTATCCGAACGCGCTCTTATGCTTCTCCCGTTTGAATTTCATAGCACTAAAGTGCCATGTAAGATTAACTTTGTTTGATTAACTTATTCTAGTCAGATTTACTTATGTTGAAGTAATCTTCACAACAAAAAACACTTGTATTGCCCGCTATTTATTTCGTTTGGATTTCTACGAGCCAACCACTTTCTTCGCAGTTTCAAATGTTGCGGAACAGCTACAAATAGTTTATCCGGAGTTTTTCTTGACGTATCTCTGCATTGTGGATTTATACACCATTTATAACCCATTTTTATGTAGAAATTGTGAAAACAACACATCATACAACACAATTACCAAACGGCGACGATGCCGATGCTGACAGACCATATGGGCCGATTTGACATCTACTATCGGGTGACGTCACCCAACAGAAAGTATCGTTTTGGCGGGACTTTATGTGGTTCAATTTTTACCGCTGATTTTTATGAAATATTGAGGAAATAATTACGAAAAATAATGCATTTACAATGTAGAGTGAAGGAATAAACACACTAAGATGGTTTTCCAATAATAGTCAAATACCCTATTCTTAAAACTAGGTACAGTAGAGCGTCGATAATCCGAACCTCGGTAATCCGAACGTCCAAAAAGAAATAATAATAAAATAAATCACTGACCTAGGGAAAAGCCATTTTTGTAGGCACCCTCGATATCTCTCCTATATCCCTTCGATATCTCTTCGATATCCCTTCGATATCCTTATATTTTCATTCCTATAGTTTAAGAAGAGCGGAATCGAATGGTGTTGGAATCACAATAGACGTTTTGTTGCTGTTCACGTCTAGTTTCCAAATCCTTTTTTTAAATTGCAATCGGACGACCTCAAACGCATCCAGTTCTCCGCAAAAATATTGCCAAAAAAGTCAAATGAGGATTGTGCGAAAACTATTAATCCGAGCGAATCCAGCACGCTTAAGGTACATGTGAATAGCTACAACTGTGCAAAGTTTCAGTTGTTAATATTAACAAATGGCGGAGTTATAATTTTTTTTAAGGGGTAATGCCACTCTAGATTTTTTGAAAAATAAAAAAAAAATGTTTGCTTAAGTGATGTCTTGAGATCTTAGAAATAAGGTACAATACGTTTCATATTGAAAAAAAAATGTTTAAATGCTTATTTGATGAACATACGGCCAAGCGTCTAGCCGAGCGTACATGCAAAAAGTTTAGCGTGAGAGGTTACGGCCTAGAGACTTATACGCTCTTATTTTATTTGGAGGAATTACATGCGTGGTGTGAAATATAACATAAAATATTATAAAACACAAAGTTTTTGTGGAAATATCCTCGGTACGTTCGTTGAACTGACGCTAGCCGCACAATGTTACAGCTGTCTGATGTAACGTGTGTTGTTCTTAATTAGGTAAACAAATAGCAGAAATAATTAGTGACATTCTTGGAGTATATCGTGATCAAAAGGAGTCGAAAAGAATCAGCATATTTTCGAATAGAACTAATATGACAAGCATTGAATCGTTTGGAACTAGAGTCGCCTCTGCCTGATTACGTATCCACAGTCCACACCGGTAAAAAAGTAATGTCGGTTGAAGATTATTACAACGTTGAAGTGGATGACGTTTAATTATCATCTTTTGAACTTTGTTGTTGTGTTTTCTGCTATTTCACAAGTTGTAGTGTGTAAAACGTCCAAATCAAATGCGAAATTGGCCGAAAGTAGCAACCGTGACTTACGATTTTAAATCGTGGTTTCTTGTGAGAATTTTGAACAAACTTCCATTCCGAGTTGCCGATTTGTTCAAAAAGGATATGAAATGAATAGCGGAATTATCCTTGTCATGCGCATAAGAATAGAGGTAGATGTAATTGAAAAGTTTTGTGCATTCAAGGACCTTCCTCGGCAGACTTTTCACTCATTTTACGATAAAGTTGTTCGCACCATTTTGGTGGAAACAGAAGCATTGTCAACAAAGAATGCAGAAAGCAGCAGAAGAAGGGAGGGCTAAACGTCAATTGAAAATAGTAAAAAAAAGAATGGCGTAACTGTTTCGGACGATGGAACATAGAGAAAACATATTTTTTCTTCTCTGTATGATTGGTGGCGCTTATCAGCTGGAGAAATGTTGTTGACATTCTCATAAAATCTAAATACTGCAAAGCTTGCAAATTTTGGAATAAGAAAAGGAAATAAGCAAAGGACTGCATAGATCACGTGAAAAAACTAATGGCACTCGTCCCCGCCACTTGACAAAAATTAGTTAGCGCCTCGAAGAAAAAGGGAAGTTAACCCAGAAGCCTATAAATGAGCTTTCAATTTATGATGGACTAGCCATTCGTCATAATAATGATTCAACTGATAAAATGAAGAAAATACGTCTGGGCGACACTGTATCATAAATTCTGACCGATGAAATGCGACCTGGTGATTTCATTTTCATTTTCACTTTCAAGTGGCAAAGTATTTGTGGATATTGCAGCAAGTATAGCTATATGTGTTGTCAATGATGCATTATCCAGCCTTATGAAGTGTATGGAGGTGTTATGGATGTGCATCTAGCCAAACTGCAATCATATCTGCGCGAAGGCTGACGCACGGCGCATCATGTTTTCAGAGTCATCCCTGACTGATGCTGCAAAACAGGCCCGTCTGTCGTCAAAATCAAACAGAAAGAAACAAGAGGAGGAAAATGTTAATTTGAAAAGATAATTATATGGTCCGGCTTCGCCGACTATAGTAAAATATAACAATTCTATACATCAAAGTTACACAATATTTTAACCGGTGTTTTCTCAAAACCGAATTTTTCAAACTGGCCGGAACGATAACTTCAACGGATCTTCGTCAATTCACTTGAAATTTTATATGCAGCTTCAGAACAATATTATCTAGAGAAGTACGTACGGTTTTTCCGATAAGTTCGAAACTGTTTTTGTTATAAACAATTTTTAACCTAATTTTGTATCTAAAAGTGATATTTTGTGTTCAAACCCATCTATACGCCGTTCTTTTTGAAACTCCGAGATCATTTGCAAGATTGGGCCAATCCCCGTTTGAATTATAAACAGCGCAAATTTGTATTTTTGAGTTTACGGCGTCAACTTTTTTTATGTAAGGCATTATGAGAACGTGGAAGGGTTCTTTTAAGATGTTAATTTGAATTGACAATTAAATTATTTAATGTAAACTTGAAATGCCCAACAAACATAGTAACCCTCCGGTGATGACGTGACATTTAGAGTCAAGAGTTGTGACGACTTAGTTTCTCACTTTGTTGTTGTCTCAATTAATTCATAACTGCCACCAAAGCAGACCAATAAACATACTATAGCACTCAAATATCAACAACAATGATAAGAGTATGTAAATAAATATGACTTTAAAATGTGTTGTTGACTAAAATTACTGTCTTTAAACTAACGTATTTCCATAGTAGTCCATAGATATGCCTAAAGATGTCACTGGCCGATTATTAATTGTAATGATAATTAAATAACTTGATTGTTATCTACAATTATTGTCTCATATGTCTGGTATAGTAAAATTGCAAGGTTACAGTACTTGAAATATTTATCAATTGATATTTCGGTATACAGAAAACGTTTTTTTTTTACCTCAACCACGTTTTAATATTGCATTGCTTGGTCTAATCATGATTATGCAATTTGTACCTATATATTATCTACAATACGCGTGTCATTGAGTGATGTAAAAATATGATAGATTATTAGATTTTAGCGACGACACAACAAAATGTTTAATCATTGTAATATGAAGTTGTAGTCAAAGTTAGTAAGTTATTTCTAATGACCAATAAGCAGAGTTCAATCGGTTTGCGTTCATATTTTAAATTTACAGTTAAAGTAACAATAAAAAGAAGTTCACCACTCCTGTTTCTAAAACAAATTGTGGGAGACCATCATCTATAAATCGTTAATATCTTTGCCAAAGTGTCAAGGTCACAATCCACCGAGCAGATTATTTGAACCGAACAACACCATTAAAACTGGTTTGCAAAACCAGGAAGTCCATATAAGCATGCTCTATTATGCGTCAATTTTCTTGCTCCTTTGTTATAGTTACAGCCTTTTACAATCTCAACACTATTGTCTCTGATACCAACAGTGTTTAATTTAAAAATTTTACAGTTTTTAACACAAAATACAGAGTATGATGTGAAAGGGCCACATCATACTCTGGCAATAGGGTATTTGACTATTATTGGAAAACCATCTCAGTGTGTTTATTCCTTCACTCTACATTGTAAATGCATTATTTTTCGTAATTATTTCCTCAATATTTCATAAAAATCAGCGTTAAAAATTTAATCACAAAAAGTCCCGCCAAAACGATACTTTCTGTTGTGTGACGTCACACGATAGTAGATGTCAAATCGGCCCATATGGTCAGTCAGCATCGGCATCGTCGTCGTTTGGTAATCGTGTTGTATGATGTGTTGTTTTCACAATTTCTACATAAAAATGGGTTATAAACGGTGTATAAATCCACAATGCAGAAATACGTCAACAAAAACTCCGGATAAACTATTTGTAGCTGTTCCGCAAGATTTGAAACTGCGAAGAAAGTGGTTGGCTCGTAGAAATCCAAATGAAATAAATAGCGGCCGATACAAGTGCTTTTTTGTTGTGAAGATTACTTCGACATAACTAGAATAAGTTATCTATCGTATTTTCGAACCAGGTATTATCTGATCTGACAGCTTAAAGTTAGTGCTAACCTAACCTACGAAGTTATGCTTACATGGCACTTTAGTGCTATTAAATTCAAACGGGAGAAGCATAAGAGCGCGTTCGGATAACCCGGTATTGTACGGTGAGAGTGACGCGCTACATAATAGGCGGACTAACGTCATACGGCGTTTATCTGCATATAAGAGAGAGACAGCCGACCCAGGTTATCTGAGCATTGCTCTCCCCATACCCTACCCTGACAAACCGAACGCGCTCTTAGCGTACTAACGAATGACGTCACTGGAGACTGAGCCAATTACAGAGCGTTTTCAATCATGTGATAGGACGTGAATAAAATTCAATTTTAATTTTGGTTTTTAATAGAAATAAAGCATATTTTTTTGAAAAGTAATAACAAGTAGTTTTGTTAAACTAATCTATTAGGATGACTATAACACAAGCCTTATTTTGAATACAGTCAAATACCCTAGTATGCTGAAACGTCAAAATTTGTGCACATAGGTATCATACGAAACGTGAAGATGCAAAAACAGATAGATATGTCGTAACGTAACACAAACAAATACACAATGTCCAACAGATATTTTTCATATACTAGCGTAGTTAAAAAGCAATTATGTATACGACCATCACACATTGCGTTTAATGCCAACAATATCTTCAATGTGCAGAACTTGAAATGCCAGTCAAGGTTATGTATTATTTGCTGGTTCATCGCAAGTAAACGTATCAAAGTTTAATAGTATGTCTCTATTTGAGAACAGAGCGTGTCGATTGTATATATTTTTCCGATAAGCTGTCCATTATTGTCTTATCGTATACACTGCAATTAAATAAATATTTTTTTTGGGCAGTTATATAGATATAAACCAGTGGTTTACAACTCTAGTCCAGTCTTTTCCCAAAAACTGGATGACACAGGTCGGCTGTGTGTTGAGATTTTGTGAAGTTTTGTGACAATGGGTTGCTTACTATGTTTGGGATTATTGTTGCTACCGATTTTGTTGTTTTTTTGGTGCAAGAAGCAGAAGAAGTGTGGAAACTGTTGTAGTTACAAAGGTAAGACACTTTTGGCGGGACAGTCCCGACTTTTCACATTTTGTCCCGCGTTCCGCGGAGTTTTAAAATAATCTCGCTTTTTAGGAAATATTATTTTACTGAATTTTTACGGAATTACCCAATTTCCACTATTTTTTCAGAACATGTAAAGTAAGCTTTCCTACTTTTGAAAGATAAAGAAAATAATGTTCCAGCTTATTTAAAAAAAATGGTGTTTTTCGACTAAGTTTGAGACATCCTGTGGGGTAACTAACGAAGTAGTTCTCTCGCATGTTCTCAAGTGCTCAGTTACAAAAACCATATCAATTCTCAACATCTTATTTTGTATTTCCTCCCAATATCTGAATTTTTGTAGGAGATACACATTTGTAAGTAAAATATTGCATTGTTTTTGGACCAGAAACACTGGCAAATCTGGCAGGCTGAATATGCTGCAAGGATCAAAACCGAACTTTGAAACGTATCATTTAGATTCCATGTCGACTTGCTGTTATTTCAACAAGTGCTGTTATTTCATCACACATTATTAAAATATCACATACACATTGAGTTTCGCATAGTATAATTTAGCTTTTTAACCATCTGTTTATCTGTAAATTTCTGGTCATTATCTTTAAATTAATTCGTTGTTGGTACTAAAAACAATAGTAAAAATACTTTTAATCAAGTAACATTCGCTGCAAGGTTGAACAGCATTTTAAATTGCAACGGTTTACTTTAAATTATGTATCTTCTAAAAAAATGCAGATATGGGAATGAACCAAAAAAAAAATATTCAGAATATCGATCAGATCAAAACTATCCTTATAGTTTACTCGGTGAATAAAATATGAATAAAAAATTATGAAAGTCGTCAAAATTACAAAAGCTACTTAACACCAAAGTTTAACAAAATAGGCGTTCCTTTAATATAGGCTGGTAAGTTTCTCGCAAAAACGTACTCCTAAATTTGAAATATTTTGTTGTATTGTACAGGGTCGTTAGATTAGAACATTTGTTTGGTATCTTCTTTGACCGTAAGATTTGTTTTATTAACCATAAGAATGTAAACAATCTTTCTTAGTCTTCTTAATATTATTTATTGGTTGATAAAAATCTTTTTATTTCGTGCAAAAGGCATATATTTGAAAAATGTTAAAGGAAACAGTTAATATTTACAACTTCAATTCCAATCAGAAACGATAACAAAGTACACTTTTTCTTGTACCAAACTATAAAATATTTATTTATTTTAAATGCGTATAGCAAAACAATTAATCACTAATATTGCAAATAATATCGAGTACCTATGCAGTGAAGTACATATATTTTGTTTAAACAAGTATGTTTTGATCGAAAGTACAAAAATTTAAAGGACTATGTGATAATGTGAAAAAAATCTGTATAAAAAACTATTATAACTTTGGTGTTAAATTTGTCGTTTTGCGTCTTTTGCAAAGACGAATACCCCCCCCCCCCCCCGCTATTGTCCCGCTTTACTACAACAAAATTCTGGTCACCTTATATATATAATGGTAAAGCTTGCCATCAGAATGATGATGGTCAGAATAAAATAATCAGATAAAAATCAGAATAAATCGAATTTTTTAATCATTGTTAGTTTTTAATTAATTTCAACAAGAATATCATCAAAGATTCACCAAACATTTACGAATTATATAGGACGTTCAATGATTTTGCCGCTAAAATGACTATAATATTTGCTATCAAAACAAGCCAACATGCAAGTGGTGATGACTAACATCAAAATGTGATATAACAATAATGCAATAAATAACTTTGTTAGTAATCCTTTCTCAATTGGCCACTTGTAAATTATATCTCGCAATATTTTAGAACAAATGAACATGGAAAGTTTTTTTACACACACTACAATACATATTTGATAAATTGCTATTTTTGATTAACTAGCAGATAAAATGATTATACACTGCTTAAAGAAATTTGGGGAACACTTTTTTCAAAACCTCTAACTTTTTAAATAATAGTTCTTGGCAAATCAAATTTGGTATACTTCAACAGCATATATTTAGCTAAAGAAAATTACAAAAACAATGTAACAACTCTTAGTTATTCTAAGTTACACTTAAAAATGGTTAGTGGTGGATTAGCGCGCTTGCGAACACGTCGGTCAAGCTGATCCCACACGTGTTCAATAGTTTCTGGTGATGCCGGCGGTATGTGGCTTTGCATTGTCCTGCATTAGGATGAAATTTTGACCGACGCCATATGCAGCAGGCACCACATGGTCCTCCAAGATGTTTCCGATGTAACTCATGGCATTTAGTCTACCAGGAGCCACAAGAAGATCAGTTCTGTTGTCTATACTGATTTCAAACCATCACAAATCCACGACCAAATCTATCCACTTCCTGTATAGTAGCGGCTGCGTAGCGTTCACCAGGACGTCAATATACACGTACTCGACCATCGCAACGAGTTAAACGAAATCTGGGCTCGTCTGTTAACAGTACAGGCGTCCAGTGACGAAGTTGCCAATCTCTGTGATCCAGAGCAAACCTCATTTGTGATGCTGCGTAAGGCGTGGTGCGCGGACAGGTCTTCTTGGTTTCGAAATCGCTTCTTTGAATCTGTTTCTAACAGTTTGATCAGAAATTTCTATTCCATGTGCTTGTCTTAGGTCGTTTAGGAGGTCTCGTGCTGTGGCAGTACGCTGACGTAGGAAAGGACAAGAAAGCGGTCTTCCCGAAACCAATTCCATAAACGCTTCGTTAAATATATGCCCCTAAAGCATACTAAATTTGATTTGCCTAGAATAATTATTTAAAAAGTTACAGGTTTCGAAAAAAGTGTTCCCATAATTTTTTTAACATTGTATGAATTCGTAATTCTTGAAGAGAACAATAATGTTTTTAATATATTATTTTTTGTCTTTCAGCATTCTATCCGATTATAAAGAAGTTGTTTGCTAAAGCAGTTTTGGAAAAAATAAAAGATGAACGCAAAGCTGAAGCTGAAAATACACCGGAAGCAGAACAAGAAGAACCTCAGCCATTAAATTCACTTGAGGTACGATAATTTAAAGAAATAAATACACAAACAGCAGTTTTCGAACATCACAATGTACCAGATTTTTTTTCAAAACGAGAAAATGTATAACAAACCTAACCTATAACTTTTAAAATGTTGTACTGTTTGCTTAATTTTCTTGTTGTTAATTATTTACTTTTTTAGGATTCTGATAGCCACACGATTTATGGTTTGGATTTGAAAGGGAATGCAATCATGATTAAAATGATTCTTCTGTATCCAGAACGAGCCGAAATATTCATAGAATTCAGAGTCAACAACGGCAAAGTCTACAAATTCCCAAGTGAGTGCACATTCGATATTACATGATCATATATACAGGGTCCTGCAGCTCAGCTCCCGTCTTCTGTAGCTCAGTTACTAATTAAGCTAAGAGTTTGACATTTTGCAAGCTTACCCTGTACTTCAAGGTACATTTCAAGCAATTATTTTTGATTATACAGGGTGTCCCAAAAATGTGCAACGCCAACGTGATATATTTTTTTAAATTGCATGCTTATGCAACTTATTGCACTACTTAATTAAGTACACTCAAATCTAAAATACTTCTCTGTGTTATATTTTATGAAAATTGTTTTTCAACGCCACGTACGATATTTATTACCTACAATTGCCGTTGGAAAAGCTGAAAAATGAGTTTTTGGCGAATAACTTTTAAAATATTGGGAATTGTGATGGGGTTGTATTTAGAAACAATGTTTATTTTTTAATTCTGCATCGTTTCACCTAAAAAATGTATGGGTTCCAATTTATAATAAGAACAATAACACGCTTTGAAGTTTGACAAGTTTGACACTAGATTTTGGTCATCCTGTATAATTTGGATCAATGACACTTGGTTAACGAGACTACTAGATTTAACTTAATAAGGACGTCGCAAAATTTTATTAACGAGGTGCAATTTGTGGTTTTTATTGATTTTTAAGGCCAACGATGCAAAATCAATTTTTTTTTGTTTTTATTTTTTTGCGCTGCAGTCACTCAACCGATTTCAATAAAATGTTGGTGGTATGTAGGCAACCATAACAGGCTTCCAAATGTGTAAAAGAATATATAGCATGCAATTTAAAAAAATATATCACGTTGGTGTTGCACATTTTTGGGACAGCCTGTATAATCAAAAATAATTTCTTGAAATGTACCTTGAAGTACAGGGTAAACTTGCAAAATGTCAAACTCTTAGCTTAGTTAATAACTGAGCTACAGAAGACGGGAGCTAAGCTGCAGGACCCTGTATATGTATATATATATATATATATATATATATATATATATATATATATATATATATATATATATATATATAAATATATATAGTATTATTGTTATTTCCTTACTAAAACAAAACAAAACTTTAAAAACTTACGGTTATTTAGGATATATTTTGCCAAAATTTGACACAAATCGGGCACTAGACTAAAACAAAAACGACACGGCATCAGCATTAGTGGCAAACGTCTTCATTGAAGGAAACGATATCTAAAACTGGTGATTCAAGTTCATATTATTTGATCTTTCAGTTTTATATATCGCTGATATCAAAACATGCCTTAAAATGAGGAAATGTTTTATTTGTTATAAAACAATTACACACTATCTTTTTAGGTTATTTTTGGAATAGTATCTCATTTAGGTGTAGGGTCATTAAACTCATGTGTACTATTTTTATATAGCGAATGCATAACAATTTTAAATTTACGCTTTTTGTTTATTTAATAAACAACAAACAACATTTTTGAACAAATTTCCTAAAGTGAGCACCGATAGCCTCCAAACAAGCCGCACATTGGGGTATTTGACCCAAAAATCTGGCCATAAATCAAATTTCTAAATTTTTAAATTCCAAAAAGTAAACCAGTTTCTGGGATAGGTAAAGGACCGATGTACTAAAAGGCGGCAATATTTTTTCACCTGAGCCCTGCGCCACGTGTCCTTGTCAGCCAAAAGTTAGATTTTACTATGGCTAAACATAGATGCAAATAACTCGACGCTCTTGAAAACGGTTATAATTTTGTGTGTTCAGGAAAAATGTAACTTTTTTGTTATACCTTCTTTAGAACCAAGTATAAACTGTCATTCGACATTGTTTTTATTAAAATTTACCCACAATTTTGTTTATTGCAGGGCCGAGAACATTCGCTATTATAAAAAAAAATTAATTTAAGTGTTTTAGTTTAGAGTTTAGCTTAATTAAGCTCTTGAAAGTGGTTCAAATTATAGTACATATATTTGATATTACAACTACTGCAAAATCTGCTGCGGATAGGTGCGGATGCGGTTTTTGTGATTTTATTTCTATCACGTTGTAAAGGAAAATCAAAAAATTTATGTACGGGCTTATATGTAATCCGATGCAATTCCTTAAAACCGTGATAGTTGAAGTAATTTAGAACATATTTAACCATATTTAGTTATATACAAATGATTACGGCTATCAAGATATTGACAATTTTATGTTCAATACATCTTGTATGTTGTAAATACCGTTATGTACGTATATTTTTCCGTTTTGGATCATGTATAGCAAACAACCCCGATGACCTAGACTCTCAAAAATCATCCGAAAGAAACCTTAAACTTTGTACTTGTATGTGAATTTCTTGGAAATTTGTTGCTTGAAGCGAATCGGATTTATATTCATGGCAAGAAAATACATCGAAAGCACCTACTCGCATACACAGTGCTCTGCATTAAAATGGGTTATTGTTGAGGAGAGACAATAGTAAGCTTGTGAATAGAAACTGGTTAGGCGTTTTCGATAAATGTGTTTATACGGAATGCGAATCTGGGTTCAAAACATGCGTATTAGGGTCATACCACTAAAAAAACGACCGTTTCAGCTTGAAGGATGATCACATTTCGAAAGTTTTCATGGAAACAATAAGTATTAGACAATTTTGAAATAATACTAAAAATAATAGTTTTTATAGTGATAAATATGGTTAAATAGGTTCTTAACTCCCTCTACTATCACGTCTTAAAAGGAATGCATCGAACGGAAAATAGCATGCATAGCGTATGTACCGTTTCAATACACAATATTGTTTGGTGTAAACTTTCATCTTCTTCCTCTTGCGCTGGTCTTAAAAATAAAACTTTTTTAATGATTTTCTTACAACATAACAGACCCAAAAATATTATCTCATATAACTCGGAAACGACATGTATTGTTCAATTTTAAATCCGTCTGTTATGCGTATTTAATCAGGACATGCCATATATATTTTTGTAAATTTTACACACTAATTTTGGCCAGGTTTTCGGGTCAAATACCCCACTGTGCGACGCCTCAAATGTCCTCTTAAACAGCGGCGTCTTACGTCATCATAAAGTCTTTGCGCAACCCTCTTTGCGCATTCTGCTTACCATCTCCGTAAATGAGCATCATGTCCACACACTTCCTACTTGCGAAATTACCCATTTTCCATTACACAACCACAATTATCTAGATATATAACCCCTATTGTTACCAAAACAGATGAAGAAGGTACAATCATCTGTGGCATGTCAGCACGGCAATGGAAAGCGCATGGACTCTACATTCAAGTCTTGGAACCATTCAGACGGCTAAGGATAACATACAACGGCCTCTTGAAGAATGTTGCTTCAACCAGCGCTGATGGAAGCGAGATTGAGCATGTACAATTCAACTTCATGTAATAAACAATAAGCAAGCCTCATTTTCGGTACCATAACTAACAATTTTGTAGATGGAATGCAGCCAGCGCACCAATAAGGTATCCACAAGACATGGACGCTAAACTACTGAGAGATTGCATCACAAAACAAGAATGGACGTTGGACTGGATTAAACACGCGTAAGTTGTATTGAAAACTGCTTTTTGATTACACTCATTTTGTTTTTCTTCCTTTAAGGACAACTGAGAGAGGTTATGACCAATACGGGGCCTTAACTGGCTTTATCAAAGGCTCAGAATACCCTGAAGAAGTGAATTTCTTATTGCCCAGTTGGCGAAGAAGGCGATTTGGTTGCTTAGAGGCTGCATCCACCAGAAGAGAGTTGTTCTGCTTTGGTGTTACTAAACATGGGAGTCTCTTCAATTTTGGATACAGGTTATTCAAAAGCAGCCAAATTACAGCTCCTATTAAGTATGGCAACCTTCTCCACATCAATGGGGAACTGTATCCAGTCACCAGGTTTGGAATGGCTTTGGATAAGTTGAGGATGGATAGCATGCCAAGTAGTCTCGGTCTGTGCTTCAGAGGTAAGAGTTTTTACTTGGTAGGGTCTAGTGCTTCCAATCCGGGATTGCTTGTTCGGGATTACGGGGCTGGAAATTTTCAATCCCGGGATCCCGGTGCCAGCACCGAGAATCTCGATGTATAAAAAAAATTAAAGTTGTATATATCAACTCTTTCCTACATAAATTCTTCCAATATGCCCTTTGCACGAAATAAATATTTTAAATACACTTTTATATTTTTTAAAAACATTTTTATTAACTACTAAATATAATAAGAAGGCTAGGAACGATGAATTATCTTCTTATGGTTAATAAATAAATCTTAAGGTAAAGAAATAACAAACAGATGTTCTAATCTGACGACCCTGTACAGCACAACAAGATATGCCAAGTTTCAGGTACAGTTTTGAGAAAAATACGCTGACCGGCACAATTAACGAGGAACGCTTATTTTGCTAAACTTTTGTAATGATGATCGGTTTTCATTATTTTTCAATGCATTTTAAAGAAATTTAATAAAGAATTTCATTCAATTTCTTAGAGATTAGCACATACTATTGTAATTTTCGATACACGCTGTGAAAAACTGCGGAGCATGAGCAAGTTTTAAAGTACTCTGTTACAAAGACATCCATATTCTGAACATTTTGTTTTTGGTTCATTCCAATATCTGAATTTTGTAGAAGATAAACAATTTCAAATAAAACTTAGCTATTTAAATTTACCCTTAAACCTTGCAGCAAATCTGACTTGATTATGAGTGAAATACAAAATATTGCTTCAAACTGTGTATATTCTACAGAAATTCAGATATTGTGATGAATTAGAAAACAAGATGTTGAGAATTGGTAATGGTTTTGTAAGAGAGTTGCCAACCTGCGAGAGTTCCTTAGTTATCCCACAGGATGTCTCAAACATGACCAAAAACACAATTTTTGATCTCCCAGTATTAATAATCAGCTGGAACATCATATTTTCTTTAATTATCAAAGTAGGTATATTATGTATCATAAATTTGATAAATTTCCTTACATGTCTCGAAAAAAAAAATGAAAATCGTCAGTCTACAAAAGTTATACAATATCAAAGTTTAGCTAACTTAGTTTAAGCCGGCCAATCGACATATCAAATGTTGATAGTTCTTTTCCTGTCTCGTTCTTACTCACTTTCTGCCGGCACCGAAATTCTCTGAACCAAATATAAACTACTAGGCCGTAGAGCACACATCCTAACACTGGATAGTTTATGCCCTATTTAATGGCATTAACCATTAATTTAGTATTCCTTCCTATTAATTTGTTTGTAAAAATATTATTTTGATTTTCTATTAAAAATCTATCAGCACCGTAATCCCGGTATTCAGACTAATCTCAGGGATTACGGTACCAGAAAAGTCCGGGAATACCGGGATCCCGGTTTCCGAGATTGGATGCACTAGTAGGGTCGTTTGGTAATACCTATTTTATTCAAGTAAATGGAAAAGATCTATTGGGGTCAATCACCATGAAGAAGCAGGACTACATCGAGAGCATCAGCGATCAAATTCTGGGCTGGAAGGCTGGAATAGTCACAGCCAGTGGTACATTCGACGAGAGTGACGTCCAGGTCATACTGACGCATTGGAAGTCTGGACGAGGTAAGTTTTTTTAAGTCTTCAACGATCTTGACTTTATACCATGTGGATATCTCCATCTCAGGTAGTGGTGACTACTTTCCTAAATCGCCACTGAGGGAAATACCAACTAAGAAGAACAAAGACAACATCCTGGTCTGTCGCCTCAACAGCAAGGATTGTTTAGACCTATCCATAACAGGAGGCAAAGGAAATTCACTTGGATTGCTATCGAAGATACAGTCGGACTTTGTAAGTACATTTTAGACCAAGTTCCACCCACCTCCAACATCTAACATCCATACCCTCCATTAGTTTTCAGTACCAGAAGGTTTCGTGGTCACAGTTTCTGCATTCAAGCGCCAACTAGCAGCTAAACCACATCTCGTCGAAGCCATAGTCAACTTAGAGAACGTCTGCTTCGGGAAAACCAAAGGCAACGTGGAGGAAACGTGCAAAACGTAAGTCTCTCCCACCATAAGCCATACGAAGCCTTTTAACCATCATATTTGCAGCACATCGGAGCTTTTTAACAAAGAACCCGTTTGTGAGGAAGTGGCCAACATCGTCAAAGCTGAAATCGCTAAAGTCAATGGTGATTTAAACGAAGAGGAACGTCAGTGGAGATGGGCTGTCAGATCTTCTGGTGAGTTGAAGACCAAGAAAACCCCAAGCTTAGTTTTGGCTGAATTTTAGGTGTTGGTGAAGACTCAGATGACCTATCAGCTGCTGGACAGAACTCGACGTTCCTCGGGTGTAAGGATGACGACGTCCTGAGGGCTGTGTCTTCATGCTGGGGGTCGCTATACACATTCCAGAGTGTCTCATACAGGAAGTAAGTATTTTCCAGACGAAATCTTGAAGGAAACTATTGAATTAACTATTTCAGACAACATGGCATACCTGTCAAATGCGAGATGGGTGTTGTAGTCCAAAAAACAGTCCCAGCAGACTGTGCTGGTGTACTCTTCACTTGCCATCCAGCTACTGGGAACCCATCAGAAATGATCATCACCTCCAACTATGGCCTCGGAGAGGTAACCACAAAAAACTTCCCCTAAAACCTCTTCCTAACCACTCTTCTTCCAGAGTGTCGTCTCAGCAACAGCTGACCCCGACACCATCACCATCAAAAGAACCTACAAAGGCGAGTTGAGCTTAGGTCCATACACCATAGGTGCCAAGAGCACCCAGATAACCCTAGGTGGCTCCGAAGAAGGTGCCATAGAAGGCACCCATGAGTTAAAAATCTCCGAAAGCGAAGCCAAGAAGTTGAGCATCAACGAAGACCAGTCCCTAAGGTTAGGAGAGTTAGCATTGGTGCTGGAGGACCAATTCGGTAACCCTAGAGACATAGAATGGGCTTTCTACAAGGACAAACTATTCCTCCTTCAATCCAGACCAATAACCACCCTGACATCCTGGTCGGACTTTGAACTCTTGCACGAGTTCGACACACCAGTGCTCAGCGAGGACAACCTGTACTCCAGGGTGAACGTAGGCGAAGTTATGAAGGGTGCTATCACCTCCTTGACAGCTTCAACTGTCCTGAAGACCATGGAGAATAACATCCAGAGGACCATGTTCAATAAACCTGAGAACCCCTATATCCAAAGGTGTACCCCCACTGAGATGCACTATGGATTCTTGGACGTCCTCAATGGGTTATACATGAACGTAGAAGCTGAGATAACCCCCAGCTCTAGAGTCATGGAGTTGGCCATGATCGGCTATCCACTGATGGATGAGAAGCTCCACAAGGAAGCTTTGAGAAGGCATGGGCCAAGCAAGGGTCTGAAACGAGCGCTGTATATGGGTAGGATGATCAACAAGGCTCTATTCAAAGGCAACAAAGGCTTGGAACAGGCAACAGCTATCAACAAAACATGGGACATCCCCATAAGAACAAATGATTCAGTCGAGGAAGTCTACAAGAAAATAACAGGCTCTCTAGGTGTTATCAGTGATCTGTTGACCTGCTATATGAACATCAGCTTTAAAAATATGTTCTACCAGATGGTCACGATTAACAAACTCACTGGTGGGAAGTCAGAATTTGAGCCTGATCACTACCATGACATCGCTCTGGTGCTGAAGACAGCTGGAGGGGTTGAATCGGCGGAATTCCCTATTATCTTAGAAGAAATTGCTAGTACCATCAGGAAATCTGGTAAAGCGAAAGAGTTTATGGAGGTTAAACCTGAAGAGGGTAGGAAGTGGATGAATCAAAACTGCCCAGAGGCTGGAAGGATATTCGAGAAGTTCCTGGTGACGCATGGGCATAGGTTGTTTAGCGAGGTTGGTACCAATGCCCAAAATGGTGTTTAATTTAATAATTTAAAATTGCCTGCTTTTTAGTATGAATTTTGTCAAAACACTTGGGCAGAAGACCCTTCACCGATTGTGGCGATGCTCCAAGCCAACTGCCGCGTGGAAACCACCACCAAGAAGACCGAGTCACTAGATGTTAACGAAACTGTCGCTAAATTATTAACTCCAAAGACTGAGATGAACAGGTATGTCCAAAATATAAAATCTATAGCATTGGTCCAAGTGGGGTACCTTGCGGAGCAGTTGTATTCGGTGGTTTATTTGCTATTTCTTCCAGGAGAATACTTCGATTCCTGGTGAAGCGTGTTAGGGACTCTCTGATCGTCAGGGAACAAACTAAGTCCCAGATGATCAGGGGTATTGGAAAATTCCGTACTGCCTTTAAGAAGTTAGGAGATAAGCTTGTAGCTGAAGGATACCTCCCACAACACGACCTGTTATACCATTTAACCTGCTCTGAACTTGGTGACGTGATCAGGAAGAGGGATCCCGTCCTTCTTTCAAAGTAAGCTTGTTATCTTCTTGGAGAAGCAGTTTTGGTAATGTTTTTTTAACTTTTTATAATGTTTGATGATGTTGTAGGGCCATGAGAAGGAGACGTCTCCATCCACAATGGACCAAGATGCAATTCTCTGATCTCTGCAAAGGTTATCCTGTCCCTGATCGGGATGGAACTGAAGACTTTGTACTTGTTCGAAATAATGATGATGTTGTTAAGGTTACTGGTACTCCAGTTTGTCCAGGAACGATTGTGGCAAGGGCTTGCGTTATTGTTGATCTTGCTGAATGTGTTCAGATTCAATCAGGTGATATATTGGTAACTTATAGTACTGATGTTGGATGGACACCATATTTTCCGATGCTGTCAGGTGTTGTTACTGAAATAGGAGGTTTAATATCACATGGTACGTTACCCTATTGTCGTGTTTACTGTTCTGTCATTTTACTACTGATTCCCCATGAAGTGCCCATAAAATTTCTGCCCAGCAGTTACGATTATTGATGATGTAATTAATCGTGTTGATGTTTCTTTTAGGTGCTGTTGTTGCAAGAGAGTACGGTTTGCCGTGCATTGTAGGCGTTCAAGGTGCCACAAAAGCTTTTAAAACAGGTGATAAAATTTTGCTGAATGGTAAAAATGGCACATTAGAATTGGTGGAAGGATGAATACAGACAATGGAATTTTATAGTGTTTTGTGAATAAAGTATTGCCAAGTATTGTTATTTGTAATTTATGAAGCCTATTGTAAATAAAGAGAAGAATAAAATATGTGATCTCGTCATTATTTTGTTTTTTGTGGCGTTACGTGAAAAGTAGATGGGATAGAGACGATTGCCATCAATGTGTGGGTCACAGATAGATTAGATAATTATTCCTGAAAATTACAACTCTCTGTCTACTCTGGCTTAATCAGGAGATTTTTCCAAACTTTGAGTATGTATGTATTCTTTAGCTTTGATGCTATGAGCTTGGTTTTTGTGACATTACGAGAAAAGTAGATGGGATAGAGACGATTATCATACAGGTCTTGGTCACAGATAAATTAGGTAATGAATCCTGTAAATTACAACGCTCTGTCTACTCTGCACTGATAAAAATGAGTGCGAATTTACAAATGAAAAACCATAATTTTAAGCAAAAATACTAAATACCATTGGAAATGCAGTTATATTCATTAATTGTACAAACTGTATGTAAATTTGGTAACAAGTTTGTAAAGTTCATAATAACAATTACTTCAACGGAATAAAACTACATATCTATACATTAAAACTACTGTCTGATATGTAAATTTGCCTTCTGCTCGTGTAATTCTCTTTCTAGATGGTAAAGTGCTACCGAGATAATTTTGGATAATGGGATATACAGTTCGAGTTCCGTTCGCCATCCGTTTGGTTGTGTTTACAGCAGCTAAGTTAGAGTTTTATTGACTGCGATTGTTATATACAACTAATTTAACACTGTTAGTGCCTCTGTGACTTATCCTTTATCGGTGTGGTGTGGAATATTTGCTCCATATGGTTCTATAGTATTAAAAGATATAATATTGGTACATTCATCTCTTTGTATATTATGGAGGACTTTGCAAATATATACTACAAAGTGCAGGTAAAAGTTTGCAGTCTTGATATGTATAATTCCACTTTCGCTAATCGGATGTTCTTTTTAGGATACAAGTGTTGATGATACTGACATTCTACAAATTCAAGGACTTGTGTGGTGTCCATAGGTAAGATTTCGTTTATTGTTCTTTCTCGTACATGCGGTCTTACAATCAAATTTATTACTAACATGTATAACACATATCATTTCAATCACCAATATAAAAATACCTTTCTATAAACACTCATTAATAACTTTACACACACTCTGTACCTCAAAGGAAAGCAGCTGCTGACATTGTTATACCCTGTATATGATATATGACTTATGTACTTCTTATTTTGATTTCAGGTGACACATTTTGGACTATATTATATGCTGTGGTTGGATTATCCCCAGGTTCTCTTACTCTGGAGACGGTTTAGCTTTTTAAAAATTATTCCAAGTCAGGGTTCAAAAACGAATAAGGATAAAACCAAATCCACTGAAAGGTGATCAAACTTATTATGAAAATAAATAAGTAAATGTTTGTATGCAGTCTAAGTAAGTGTGTGACGTAAGTTTACCATAGTATTTCAACTTAATATTGTTGAAATAATATTTAATTTATATATGAAAGATATATTTCTCTCTGTGAAGCAGATCGATTTATTTTATTATACGATATGTAGATAAGTATAGTCCATGGGTTCCTATTTTATTTCATTTACTTATGATTACATTTATGTCAAGAACTTCTATTTATTTAATGTTAAAAATATGAAATATTTATAAATAAATATGTAGATATATATATATGTATATATATATTATAAATATGTTTCACATGTTATTTATTGTTAAAATTATAATAAAACTTCATACTATTATTTTTTGTTCTTATTTATGATCTCCACATTAATAGGATTTTACTAGTGATTTTACAGTTGACAATACAGGCTTGTCCGAGCAGTCGCAAAACCATTTTACAAACTGTTCTTTTGTGAGAAATCAGATAATGTTTCATTTGTATTTATAATGGAGTTATCATAGCAACATATGTGGTCCATCACAAAAGTACTGATTGTTAACTGGTTTTGCAGTTGCTTGGACAAATCTAATATTAAAGTTGCAGAAAGTTTACTGAACAACAATTAATTGCAATTCCGTGTTTACGGTAAATTTACTGAACGTCAGTAATTTTACTTACAAAAGTATATATAAAACCGTACACATCGGAAACCTCATTTCATATGAGAAGTAAATTTATTAGCTCAAAGTAAAATTACAAACCACATGGTACTTTCCCTTCGATACACGGAGGTTAAAAATGACCGCCGATCCACACGGTAAAATTACCTTTTCAGTTTTATCAGTGTATGTAGTCTAGCTGTTTGTATGCTATTAATTTGGTTTTTAATGTCAAAAACATTACATCATGTATTTGCTCGTATACCTACATACTTAAATCTACATGAGCCGTTATTTAATAATTGCATAGAATTTAACGTGATTTATCGCATATCATTACTGCTTTGACCTCCAACAAGTTAAAGTGGCAATCATGTAAATATTGATGATATTTTAGTCGGCAGTGTTTAGGATTATTTTTGAGCAGTTAAATTGTTATTCAGTGCTTGAAAAAAAAACAAAACAAAACTCCAATGGGTAAGTCATCTGTGATAAGAACAAAAATAATAAAATTATTAAGTCAAAATAACTCGTTTTTATCTGACATATGTACGTATTTAATCAAAGAAAATAACGTTCTGGTTTAACGCTATTTAATTTATTTATACAAAATATAATACTAATACAGTAGACTCTCCTACAACGCGGTTAAATATTACGCAGAAAACGCGTTATAGGAATTTGAGGATCGCAAATTTTGACGCATGCGCGTTGTACGAGAATCGCGTTATATGAAGATGTAGTCGCAAAATTTTTCGCGTTTGTAGTATTTCGCGTTGTAGGAACCGCGTTATAGAAGAGTCTACTGTTTAATACTTCTGTCTGAAAATTAACGCCAATAAATTCAACAATGCAATCACAACCTATTTTAGTTTATTTTAGTTCGTACTATCAGTACAATTGCAATTCAGATAAGACATAATCAAATCTGCCATTATCTAACGATCTAGTTATCACAGACAGACGATTTGGAAAGAGTGGGTCAAAATTCAGTATCTTTGGGTCAACCGGCACAAACGTGCGACAAATTTTGATATCTAGAAAATTGTCAATGATTTATTGTGAGAAAATCTAGTGTAGTCATGGACGTCTTGTACTTGGCCTACTACCTTTCGTTATTTGCTGGTCCTGTCATCATCTATGTTGTCTTTCTCAAAAAAACTAAGAAAGGTCCATATAGTAGACCAGGTAAGTTTTTTTTTCGGTAATACTTAATTATTTGAAGTTTTATCTCAACATAGGCGCCTGTGTTTTGTTTTATCTGAAGTTTTAATGCAAGTGGGCAGTATCTATAAAAATACCAAAGATTAGAACAAAAATCACATATCTTGTAATAATTATTATAAGTTTCTTTGTCGAAAATAGATGTCAAAATACTATAAAGATGATTTTTGTTAAAATACTGTATATCTTGGATATAATCAGCGATAATAGCACTTCTGATATAAAAACACCTGGCATATAACTTACAACAAATTTTATACAATCTACTCAACGTAAGATTCCAAAATCCAAAGATCAATGAATTGTCATAATTTAAATTTAAAAATAAAATATAATTCCAATGATTAAATGAATGATTAGACCTAGATTAGACTTCTTTTTGATGTACAACCTCATGAATGAATAATTGCATTTTTTTCTCATTTCAGTGTGGTACTATCCTTTCAAGAAGCTATTTGCAAGAATTGAGGTTTCAAAATTACAGGAATACGCAAAACACGCTCTGAAAAATGTTTCAAAACTACAACAAGAACTACCAAGACAAACAACAAACGAATATGTAAGACCTATCTCTTTCTATTCTCATCTAAGAGTTTAGTAAACACACTAAACACTGACTGTGTGATTTTTCTGTGACAGTTCAATGCAAAATGTATTCTTTTCATCCAGTTATACAGTTTAGTGCATCCAATCCCGGGATCCCGGTATTCCCGGACTTTTCTGGTACCGTAATCCCTGAGATTAGTCTGAATACCGGGATTACGGTGCTGATAGATTTTTAATAGAAAATCAAAATATTATTTTTACAAACAAATTAATAGAAAGGAATACTAAATTAATGGTTAATGCCATTAAATAGGGCATAAACTATCCAGTGTTAGGATGTGTGCTCTACGGCCTAGTAGTTTATATTTGGTTCAGAGAATTTCGGTGCCGGCAGAAAGTGAGTAAGAACGAGACAGGACGTAAAAGAACTATCAACATTTGATATGTCGATTGACCGGCTTAAGTGGCCTGTCCAACAGCTGATCGACAGAGGCTTGGCTGTTTTTGATAAGTTTAGAAAAATCAGTCGAGAATTGGTCTTTGCGTGGGGATGTCGACGTTTTCGCTAAAGCTACTTTGGAACAAGATAGACTTTGCCGACGTGCGGTCAACATTATATGATCTAACGTATTTAACGCTGTTTCAATTTATTTTTGCACACGTAAGCAGGCTGTCTAGTGATTTTACAACGGTTACCAACATAACATGGTAGCTCTAAAAATTACTGTGATAAATTGTTGACATAACCGTGACATAACCTATGTGGAGAATGTGGAGATATTTATCATATATTTATATGATAAATAACTTCAACATTTGTCAACGGTTTATGAAGTGATATATGCAAAAACCACGTACTATGAATACACGCACACGTACTGTGAATATGTGGAATATTTGAAAGTGTATTGAGATTATGCGCCCATATACATTTATACCTCCTAGAAAACAAACCCCGTACCAATAACTTTGGTCACGGACTACTTACTCTTGGTACGATAGATTATGCACTCATTTCTCAGCCGATAATACACTTATGCCTAGCTACTGAAAAACAAATACATATCGACCCATGCAACGAAGACTATCGTAACTAACAAACTAAATGTAGTTACTATAGTCTTTGTTGCATGGGTCAATATTACATACGTATGTACATCCACAGCGCAGGGATCTGATGACGTATAAGAAAAACAAAACAGTTAATAAGTTATTCTTTATTTACCAATTTGTAATTCATATATGATTTATAAAAGACAAATAGACAACATAAGCTTTATTAATATTATATTATAATATCAAAATCACAAAAATGTTGATCCTCGCTATCATGAGACCACACGCATACGGGTCGTAATGCTTGTTCGGTTCTTCGGGGCTAATTGCAATACTATCTGCGGTTTGTTGTGTTAAACGTAATCCTCCATACACTTTGCACTTGAGAAGAAAAACATCTGGAGTCAGTGGTTGATAAGTCGACTATGTCCCATTATACATTTCTCATATAATAATGTTATAGACGTCTTCCAGTAATATTACCAAAAAATTTGATAAAAAATCGGTAATCTTCAGCATACCTCGATAATTTTATTGTCAGTTCGTGGAAATTATGAAAATTAGTAATCACATCTCTTGTCTAGAAATCCTCTTCGATCAACAAAATAGTACGTAAGGATTTTGATTCCTCGTAATGTGATTTGAATCCAATTACAAAACCCGTAATGATCTTCTGCATCATACCATACTTGGAGCTTGAATTCTCTGGTAGTAGAATGGATAAAACAGCACTGTTTATATGTTTATTCTGCTAACTAACCTAACAATTGAAAAGGAAATTTTAAAAAACAATAGTATACTTCTTTAGGCACAAACCTGATTGATGTCTGATATAATAGTAGAACTTTTATGTAATCTCCTAATTTCGATTAGAATACTTCTTTGTGCAGTGTCCCCAAGTTTTCTACATTTTCAGATTATATCGGATTTGTAGGTTAGAACTCTCGAAATCTGTCCCAGTAAATATAAATGTGAATTTTAGCGAGTAACAGCCTTTTTTTGTGGTATATGGTAGATAGAGATAGACCCATTACTATTATCTTCGTCTAATGACGACTAGTTCTCGAGAACATCGTAGATGGACACACTGTTCAGACTCGAACATGGATGGAAAAATTGGGTAAATACGACGCCGATTCGTCAAAGGTGTGGCTTTATTTCTTTTCATTTATTGAATTTTTCTCAAATTGTACATTGACATAAAGTGGAACTACTGCGGCGCGTCGCAAAAATACATAATTGAATTGTTATTCCTGAAATCAGGATATCACCCGTCCTCCAATTATATGTCTATCTTTGAGCAGCAATTGTTTAAAATTGGGCATGGGTATAATAAATATGGAGATGTGGCCCACTAGAATAGTTAATTCAGATTGTTGTAATCTTATAAGATGCTATCATTATTCAATAATTAACCCACAGGAGCATTGAACTGTTTAAATAATTGGACCAATAGGGGACCACCAGAGCTGAGCAGAACAGACCTGAAGTTAGGCTGAGCCAGCCTCTTAAACTAAGTTAGCTAAACTTTGATATTGAATAACTTTTGTAGACTGACCGATTTTCATTATTTTTTTTTTCGAGATATGTAAGGAAATTTATCAAATTTATGATGCATAATATACCTACTTTGAGCTGATTATTAATACTGAGAGATCAAAAATTGTGTTTTTGGTCATGTTTGAGACATCCTGTGGGATAACTAAGGAACTTGTTCTCTCGCAGGTTGGCAACTAGGTACTCCCTTACAAAACCATTATCAATTCTCAACATCTTGTTTTCTAATTCATCACAATATCTGAATTTTTGTAGAATATACAGTTTTATGCAAGATTTTGTATTTCACTGATAATCAAGTCAGATTTGCTGCAAGGTTAAAGGGTAAATTTAAAGTTTTAAGTTTTATTTAAAATTGTTTATCTTCTACAAAATTCAGATATTGGAATGAACCAAAAACAAAATGTTCAGAATATGGATGTCTTTGTAACAGTGTACTTTAAAACTTGCTCATGCTCCGCAGTTTTTCACAGCGTGTATCGTACAATAGTATGTGCTAATCTCTAAGAAATTCAATGATTGAATTTCTTTAAAATGCATTGAAAAATAATGAAAACCGGTCATCATTACAAAAGTTTAGCAAAATAAGCGTTCCTCGTTAATTGTGCCGGTCAGCGTATTTTTCTCAAAACTGTACCTGAAACTTGGCATATCTTGTTGTGCTGTACAGGGTCGTCAGATTAGAACATCTGTTTGTTATTTTTTTACTTTAAGATTTATTTATTAACCATAAGAAGATAATTCATCGTTCCTAGTCTTCTTACTATATTTAGTAGTTAATAAAAATGTTTTTAAAAAAAATAAAAAATTAATTAAAATATTTATTTCGTGCAAAGGAAAGAGTTGATATATACAACTTTAATCCCTATAATAAACGATAATGAAATAAACTTTTTCTTGTATCAAACGATATTTATTTATTTAAAATAAAAATGGCAAAACAATTAATCACTATGCAAATAATGTCGAATATTCAATGAAGTACGTTTGGTTTAAACAAATATGATTTGATCACAAACACAACAATTTTAAGGAGTATGTGATGATGTTGCTTAAACTAAAACAAAATCTGTGGAACCAACCAAACTAAAAAAAAAAAACATACTAAGAATAAGTTTTGTGTTTATCAAAATCCTAGAATTTGTCTATTTTCGCGTACGATCTTTGGAAAAGACGTTTGGTTTAATTACTACCCCCCGCCCCGCCCCGCTACTGTCCCGATTATCTACAATAAAAATCTGGTCACCTTAGCAGAGATAGTGACTAAAATTAGGTCATCGCTCAACGATGAAACATTGAATATTTTGAGTTTTCTAAGATCTCATTTTAAGACAGAAAATAATAATATTATTTAATATTGTAAGCCATATTGTTTACTGTCTATGTATATTACTGTATTATGTATACTGTATATTGTTCCGTTCACTTATTTATATTTTAAAAATAAAATCCGTATTTAAAATACTTATTTTAATTTTTTTTATACACCGAGATTCTCGGTGCTGGCACCGGGATCCTGGGATTGAAAATTTCCAGCACTGTAATCCCGGTTCTGAAAAAGCAATCCCGGATTGGAAGCACTAATACAGTTGCAACACTATTGCAAACTAAAGGATGTCTAAAAGTAGAAAAGTAGATCCTCTGATTTCACAATATTACTTAAGTATATTAGCATAAAGTCTCAAAAATAATTATATTTCTTTCATCAGGAATCAGACAGCATCGTTTATTACGCAACAGACACTGAAGGAAATCAGTACACGCTCAAAATGTGGCTGAAAAGCACCATGCACATGGATGTTTCAGTGATGTACAAAACAAAAGAAGGTCGAGTTTACAGATTACCTGGTTAGTGAATACCTACTTTTAAGTTCATCAATTGAATTCGATTCAGTTCAATTCAATTCAGTTCAATTCAATTCAATTCTATTCAATTCTATTCAATTCTATTCAATTCTATTCAATTCTATTCAATTCTATTCAATTCTATTCAATTCTATTCAATTCTATTCAATTCTATTCAATTCTATTCAATTCTATTCAATTCTATTCAATTCTATTCAATTCTATTCAATTCTATTCAATTCTATTCAATTCTATTCAATTCTATTCAATACATCAAATAACAATTCTTCCTAGGTGCACCAATGGTACAAACATATAGCGTATCATCAAAACAATGGAAAGCCGGCGGTTTATCTATTGAAGTCTTGGACCCACTCAACCGTGTTAGAATCACCTATAGAGGCCTCATGGAAACGAGCGACGGTCAACTCGAGTACATCAACTACAACTTCTTGTAAGTCTCTATATTACCAAACCTTTCAAGACGATTTATCTTATTAATTTTGCTGAAAACTGATAGATGGAACGCTGGATCGGTACCAATATACCACCCACAAGATGTCAACATCGACCTATTGACAGACGGAGTCGCCAGGGAGCCTTGGAGGGATGGAGAATGGATACACATGCTGTAAGTTGCGAAGTTAACACTTACCTACAAAGAACCATTGAGAAAAAGCTCTACTAATCGTAATTTTCAGTGGTGAAGATAAAGGTTTTGAGCAATATGGTGTCCTCCAAGGATTCTTCAATACTCCTTCGGAGGAAATCAAAGTATACTTGCCCAGTTATAGGAGAAGGCGTTGGGGACCAAATGACGCCTTAGCCATAAAGAGGGATGTCTCCATCTTTGGTATATTGAAGGATGGAACTGTCTTTTGTGTTGGGGCAAGGTCCATGAGAATAGGGTCAACACAGTAAGTGAATAAAGCCTTCAATTCTCATTTCACAGTTTTATTTTGTATGATATACTTTAAGGTTGCGATATGGGAGTGTCCTTCTTAGCAAAGGTGAGCTTAAAAGCATCTCTGGGAGTGATATCTCTTTGGAGGACTTAGGAGACAACATGGATGTTCCGGATGTCTTCACGTTTCACTTTGAAGGTATCTCCATATCCGTTTTTTAGCCTCATGGAAGCTCATAGGTAATTTTCAGCTGGAAGCAAAACGATGAAGTGTGTGGCCCACGTCAATACAAAGAAGACTTTAGTTACCACCTGTGAAGACGAACGTGGTTGGGTGGAGAAGACAGCCCATGCTGAGTGTGACTTCAATTCTGATCAAGCTATCGCCATAATTAACTTCTGGTACAAGAAGAATGGTACAGCAAAAATCGATCAGAATCCATGATGTTGACTATTAAATATGTATGTTTCTCCATACAGGCTCAGGTGTTAAATTACCAGAACCACTTCTGACACCTGTCAACATAGAAAACTCAGAGGAAGTATTCGTTGCGTCTTTGACAAGCCCAGACGCTTTAGACTTGTCTATAACTGGTGGCAAGGGCAATTCATTAGCTTTGTTGTCTTCAATGGAATCCAAGGACTTCGTAGTCCCTCCTGGTTTTGTAGTGACTGTGACTTCATTCAAGAAACACTTGGAAGAAAACGAAAGATTGGTCGATGGTCTTAACTACCTCCAAGAAGTCTGCTGCGGCGTGGTCAAAGCAAATCCAGAAGAAACTTGTAAAAAGTAATATAACTTTCTTATGATTGTAAGGTGTTGTCATACGGTTCGAAATTTTAGAATAACCGAGTTGTTTACGAACACTACCATGAGCGATGAATTAAAGCTTATCATCAAGGAGGAAATACATTCTTTAAAGCAAGGTTCTGAAGACACCAAATGGACATGGGCTGTGCGGTCATCAGGTATTGGTGAAGACTCAGAAGAACTATCAGCAGCAGGTCAAAACTCCACCTTCCTAGGCTGCAAATCAGACGATGACGTAATCAAGGCTGTCCAAGCTTGCTGGGGGTCACTCTTTGCCTTCCAAAGCGTAGAATACAGGAGGCAACACGGCGTGGCAATACAATGTGAAATGGGAGTAGTGGTCCAAAAGATGATCCCTGCGGAGAAGGCTGGCGTGCTGTTTACGTGTCACCCAGCAACTAGAGACCCAACCCAGATGGTGGTCACCTCCAATTATGGCTTAGGAGAGGTATTCTTTTGTGCAAAGTTGCCAACTTTTGCTGATGTTGCTGTTTTCTTTAGAGTGTTGTTTCCGCAAGCGCTGATCCTGATACTATTACGTTGCTAAGGGATACCAATGGTGGTGTGAGGGTTATTTCGAGTGCTATTGGTGCCAAGAAGACCCAGATAACGTTGGGTGTTTCTAATGGAATTGAGAATACGGAAGAAACTGAGATTGGTGAAGATCTAGCTGGGATATTGAGTATTTCTGATGAGGAAGCTGTTCAACTGGGGAAAGTTGGTGTTCTTCTGGAGAAGGCTTTCGGCAACCCAAGAGATATTGAGTGGGCCTTTTGCAAGGTGTGTATTGTTTATTTTTCGAGATACTTGTCTTTAGGAATGTGAGAACGGCAATAAGTGAATTGTGAAAACCTAAGCTGCTTGTTGTGTCAGAAAAACGATTTCTATCTGCTGAAATACAGAGGTTTTCACGAATCAAATCGTCAAATCGTTTGAGAAAGAAAAAAATGCTTTATACCAGTGTTGTTTGACTCATTAGTTTCTATACCGTAAAATTATTTTCATTTATACAGGGTGTTGCATTTAGGCGTGACGGAAAGTCAGCACATTTTTTTTAATGGAACGCCCTGTATATCATGCCATATTATGAATACTAAGGAAGTTGTCTTTCCAACTGTGTAAGTTGTACCCGTGTAAAGTAAATAGTTTCTGAGATATTCAATTGTTTGTCAAAAAATTGGCAATTGCAGGTCTTTCTTAAAAACTACGTTAATACTGCATTTTTGCAGATATTGTCCTAAGAATTTTGTCACATAAGAACTAAACCTATAGCTAGATGCTGATGTCATGAAAAATTTGATGCGCTATACAGGATGATCGTAGCATGCACTAGTTTTTAAACATTTTTCAATCGCTTTTTCTTGAGATTTTTTAAGTGGAACACCCTGTATATTATTTGCTAATTGAAATGTCGCTTAAGTTCTCTGTAATTTATATTCACTATATCGTATATATATTTTTACTAGTTTTTGTGATATTTGGAATTTAAAGAGTAGTATGCTATTTAGTAACATAATATTGCTTTGTATACAGTGTGCTGGGTAGCATGATGTAAAATATTTAAAGCGTTATAGCAGAAGCCATTTAGAACCTATTTAACTAGGTTTATTTATATAAAAAGTATTACGGTTATCAAAGTATTACACAATTTTATAAGTATGTATTGCAATTTTTACAAACGTACAGCGAGCGAACCTGAAGATCTAGTAACTTCAGTTGGGCTCCGAAGTAAGCCAAAAACAGTGTAGTTTTAGAGGGACTATCGTGAAAAATTGTTCACCTTTGTGAAAATTTTGCGGAGACGTTTCATTGTAATAGTATGTGCGCTCAGACACAAAAACAAACAGAAACGCTAAAACCTGTCTTGATGAGCTACGTTTGAGAACGAATTTGTATTCAGTACAAAAAACAACCAACAATATCTACTTACTACTGTTAATTGGTTTAAAATAGGTTATTTTTCTGGAGAGACAGTTCAAACTTGGGATAATGATAGTATGAGTTACAGTAGACTCTCCTATAACGCGAGTTCGTACAACGCGAATTCCTACAACGCGCTAAAGATTTTGCGACAACAAATTCATATAACGCGGCTCTCGTACAACGCGCGATGTACGCGTATAGTTGTCCGGCCGATGTGTGCTAACTGCGCATGAGCCATAAGCATGCCGCTGTTATTTTCAACTGTCACCACCGCGCTTAGAAAATACATAACCAAATTGTTTCGTCGTAACGACGCGGCGCGGCACGATGTATGATGGAGACAAACAAAAGGTACAAAGAGAATATTATATTCTTATTAAATTAACAAATCCATGTACCATACTGCATAAGAAAGAACGAAAACAATGCAATATAAGCTGTCTGTAGAAGCAGTAAATGTACACACGATTTTGCGATAAGAATGAATTAGTTTCTTCGAGTTTGTTTTACGTGTATTCACTATAGTGACTATTCTAAATGCTGCTCATCAACATAACAGGTAGGAAATTTAATTCCATTTATAATGTGTTTTTGGGTTATGACATCTATTTACTTATTTCAATTTTGCATTGTTTTTGGCGTTAAAACGCTACAGGCGGGCGGCGCATGCGTCAAAATTCGCGATCGTCAAGTTCCCATAACGCGCTTTCGTACAACGCGTAACATTAAACCGCGTTGTAGGAGAGTCTACTGTATATTGATAATGTGAATGGAAACTGGGTTATTTGGAAGTGTTTTTAATAGATTATTTTTGCTATGAATGAAAATCTGAATCTAAAGATGCCTATCAGTTTGTTTTTATTGCATATTTGGTTTTTGTGTGTGAGCACATAAATCACATCAAAGAATATCTGAATTTCAACACTCAGAAGTCAACAAATTTTCACGATAGTTAACCAAAAAGTACAGAGTTTAGGGTTTACTTTAGCAGTAATCTGAAATTTTTAAATCACGTGTTCGGTTGCCATACGATAGACGGCAAAATATACATACCAAATTTCATATAAAATTGTTAATATGTTGATAACGGTAATACTTTGTATAAGGACAAAGCTGGTTAAATCGTTTCTAAATTATCTCTTCTATCGCCCCTTGAAGACTTTACATCAAACTACCAAATACCATATTCACAGCAATATTAAAATTTACAATTGCATTGCATTTTCGTAAAATTGCAAATATCACAAAAAAAATAACATTTGCTGTTTGACATACTAGATGTAAATTAGAGCGAAATAAAGGGTTATTACAGCCAACACATATTTTACAGGGTGTTCCATTTAAAAATTTCGAGAAAAAGCCATTTGAAAAACATCAAAATTTACTAAGTTCAATGAACACCCTGTGTAGCGTATCTAATATCTTTGGATACTATCATCTACCTACTGGCTTTGAATATTGTTTCACATAATTTAAAGGCAAAATCGGCAAAAATGTCGCCTTTACATAGTTTTTAAAAAGATCCTGCAACGGGCATATTTTGGAAAAACAATTGAACATCTCTGGAGCTATTAACGCTGTGCCTTAGCAACATACACGGTTGGATAGACAAATTTAGTAGTGTTTATAATATAATAAAATATACAGGACGTTCCATTTAAAAAAATGTTCATACTTTCCGTCACACGTAAATGCACCATCCTGTATAAATGAAAATAATTTTACGTTATAGAAACTAATGAGTCAAGCAACTCTTGATTAAAACATTTTTTTCTTTCTCAAACGATTTGATTACTATCGACCGCCGGGATACTAATAATTCACCCTGTATATCGAGAACCAAATAAAATAAGGGTTTTTGTTACTTCCGGTTTCACCGGAAATTGTGTCAACTTTAATATTTCAAATGGAAAATGGAAACCTGAAACTGTTTTAGGTAAAAAGATCGTATCCAACAACATAAGTCCAAAAATGTTCAATTCCTGACTTCATTTGTTTCTCCATATACTTCTAATGGCAGCTCGTTGTGGAAGACTCTGTATATATGAAGCATAGGTTTAATAATTCAGTCTTGGTGTAATAGTATTCAGAAGATCCACTTTTTAAAATGTATCTCAGCTAATTACTCAAGTGATCATGTGCCCCTCTAACATATGATTTTATATTAACAATTTTCTAAAGTATTTGCTATGTTGTTCACATAAACATTCATTAAAATGGTTAAAACAATTGGTCATTTGAGACCTCATTTTAAAATTACGTGCTATATCATGAAGAAATTGTCATATTTCATGCATTTTACCCCTTCACAGCGGAGTTCTAAGCACTTCCGGTCACCGGGTTATTATGAAAATGCATAATATTCTTCTATAATTTAGAAAAAAAATCATTTAGATATAGTGTGAGAGAACCGCCACACCTAATGTTAATTAATAGTACCATAATTAAACACCGTTCGCCTTTTCTTGTTCTACACGAATAAACCAAGAAACAAATTATCTAAATGCAACTTTCTTTAATTCCATAGTGCTAGACGTTACCAAATATGGGCAAAAACAACACACCAGTTTCCTGGTTTTAGAATTAATACAAAATACAGACCTTTGGTGTGGACATATGTTTTGCATTTTGCACGTTTCGCAAAATATTGTATTTGTTGAAGAAAACATTCTCTTTTAATCAAACACAAACCAAACATGGCATTTGTACGTCAAACATTCCATTGTTTATATTGAAAAACAACCTTGGATTGTCGTACAAGTAATAAATTTCAACATTATGAGCCTTTTATCATCGGAAATCTCCATCGCACATGCACAAAAATAACAAATTAAGTACTTACGAATCGTTTTCCTAATTCTCAAAGGGGCTAACCACGTTCCTAAACGATTTTTAGGCCTTTTTCGTTCGACCCAAGGCCTGTAACACAAAACTAACCCCACTTTTCTTAAGCTCCTAATAACCGCACTACATTTGCGTGACATGTTTGATAGATTGTTTCAAACGGCTTCACGCACACTACCGAGCACTTATTAACAGTAATATTAATTGTTCAACGTGTATTATGTACGTTTTTCGTGCATTGTTTACACCGAACGTTAGGCCGGCGCTGTCAAACGCGAAACTAGAAATTCAACCGCGAGATGGCGCTTGAAGCGGTGAATCCGAAATCTACAATAAGTAATGTTTTATATAAGAATATTTATAAATACTGCGACTATATTTTCATCTGTCCTAATAATATGTATATCTAAAAAATAAACACTAAAATTATTTTCTTTTTCAACAGCAAACTGAAGTTTTTGGTTAAAACTATTGAAAGAAGCTAATCATCCACGTATTTATGAATTAATAACAATTTAAACGGTAGTTTTGGATAATATCCATAATAATTTTGGCCAAAAGGGGAGAAATTGGAGAACCTATCATAGGTAGTCATAGTAGAATCATAGTAGAAAAGAAAGTTTCTACGCTAGTAAAGGATACTAGTTTTAGAGGATACTAGGATACTAGTCATTTGAGGACTATTTGGATTATTTTAATTTGTTAGAAATCGAAAAGAGCCAGCTGTTGACTAATTGCTTTTTATTGTCATAAAACCCTAAACTGGGGTTTTCAATGATTTTGTATATTTAACTCCGTTTTTTGTTCAATCCGAAATTGATAAATAGGAATTTGGTGGGATACATTCTATTAAATGGTCAAAAAATGCCAGCCCTCTTCCGAAAAACAACAGGGCGCACTGAGTTTTTTGCTCCAGGGTGCTGAATATTTAGCTACGCCACTGAACCTCAGGCCATAACAATATCATTGTATATACGTGCTAACGTGCTTTGTCATTATTCAACCAGAACACGTTTTTCCTCATTTAGGGCCAACTATATCTTCTACAATCAAGACCAATAACCACCCTAACAACGTGGACAGATTGGGAATTAACACACGAATTTGACACGCCTGTATTCAGCACGGAGAACCTTTACACCAGAGCTAATGTTGGAGAAGTCAGCAAAGGAGCTGTCACTCCATTAAGCCAGTCTTATATTCTGGCTCCAATGGATTACTTAATGCAGAAGATAGCATCTATTTATTCCGGTGAAGTCAGAAGAACGTTGCCAGTAAATTCGCATTTCATCTTCTTGGATGTTCTAAATGTAAGATGCCTTAAAACTAAAGTATGACATTTATTACTTATTTCTTTATTTATTTCTGTTAGTTTATGTACAGTAAGGTTCCAAAGGTTATCAGCTTGGAGCACGTTGTGACAGATTTGGCGATATTTGGACATCCCGTGATGAACGATGACATCCTCCGTAAGGCATTGGCCAAGCATGGTCCGTTCGAGGGTTTAGGCAAGTTGAAATTCAACTTGGACCAGTTTAAAATGATATGGACCAACATGGATGCCCGCGACACAGCTGTCAGACTTAGGGACAGCTTCGCCATCTACATAAAGGACGATGACAGTCCAAAAACCATTTTCGAAAAGATTGAATTCAACGCGCCTATTCTTGATCCAATTATGGACTCCCATATGCAATGTTCAAACTCCAGTATTATATACCAGATGATAGCCATGATTGTTTTAGCTGAAAAACACAAAGGTATAAAATAGAGTTGTTAACACTCTGATTTCACCAGCTTAACTGAGTCTATCTCTTTTATTTTGTTATAGAATTTAACAGTGACCATTACCATGACATAGGGTTACTACTAGCTACCAATTCTGATGTAGAATCAGCGCAAGTGCCTTTGTTATTGGAAGCTATAGCTGCAGACTTAAGAAGTTCCGGCCTAGCAGAAGAATTTATCAAAGTTGACCCAGTAGATGGTCTGAAATGGTTAGACCAAAATTCGCCAAAGAATAAAGCAAGTTTAGATAAGTTCCTCAATGCCCATGGTCATAGAGCATTCAAAGAGGTAAGATTTTCATCCTAAAACATATTACCATTTACTAAAACTGAACTTTTTTTGTAGTTTGAGTTATTTGAAAGCACATGGGACATGGAACCAGAAACTGTCATCTCCATGCTTCAGTCCAATTGTATAACTGAAACAACCACGAAGAAAGCAGAAGGATTAACAGTGGAGGAGACCATTTCTAAATTAATATCGCCAAAGAGTAAAGTCACCAAGTCAATTTTAAACTTTATAGTGAAGAAATGCCGAAAGGCAGTGGCGGCTCGTGAAACCACAAAGTCGTCTTACATAAGAGCTCTCCACAAGTTCAGGATAGCCTTTCGGAGACTTGCCAAGAGTATGGTAGAAAATGGTTACATTCCACATGAAGATCTGTTGTTCTTCTTTACTAGAGATGAACTGAAGACTCACTTGACAGAACGAAGTCCAACATTGGTTTCAAGGTAAACCATGACGATTAATATAAATTAAAGTAAATTAAATGCAATGATTTTTTAGAGCTATCAGAAGACGAAGATTGTTTTCGAAATGGAATGCTGCACATTTTCCGGAATTTAGTGCAGGGGTACCAATACCAGAAGAAGAGTCTTCAGGGGAATTTGATGACGTCAAAAGAAGTGAAAATGGTGTTAAAGTGCAAGGTACTCCGGTCTGTAAAGGACATATTGTTGGAACCGCTTGTGTGATCACTGATATTAAAAATATGAACCAAATAAAACCAGGTATTTGTTTATCCTATTCTTGTAGCATATAGTTAATATTTTAATGATTTTAGGTGATATTCTCATAACGTTCAGTACGGACATAGCATGGTCTCCATATTTTCCAATTCTCTCTGGTGTTGTCACAGAAATTGGTGGTTTGATTTCACATGGTAAATTCACATATTATAATACCTAAACATATTAGACAATTTGTAATAATTAATAATCATTTTCAGGTGCTGTGGTTGCTAGAGAATACGGTTTGCCTTGTATCGTTGGCGCCAAGCATGCCACCAAGTATTTTAAAACCGGAGATAAAGTATTATTAGATGGAAAGACAGGGTTACTAGAACTAGTAGAATAGAATAAAATAAATAAATAAATTATAAACAAGTAATAATTAATATATAAGAAGGAATTATCCTAATTGTTTTTGTAACACAATTTATACTTCAATAAATTTTAATTCATATAAATAACCTAACTTTTAAATATTCAAATTCACTTACGGACACCTCTAATAGATGGCGCTATGCGCTACGTAGGTTTCCCAACTCACACTAAACAAAATACCTATTCTTATACTTCACTCAACAAATCCACCTAATTCAATTCTAAAAAAAAACAGTTTATTAACTTAAAAATTTAATTAATTAATATATTGGTGCGTTTGATCGTTAGACTGGACGCTCGTATGTTTTTGAAATGACGGCGATGCCCTCTAAACGTCATTGGCCTGTTGTCAATGGTTATAGATTAGTAAATAGGCCGGTGTCTTAGCGAATTTAAATCATTTTCAGTTGTTTCTTGAGAGGGATTAGCAATGGCATTAAATAAACTGACCATCGATGCCGTAGCTTTAGCTGGAAAACGTGTTTTAATGCGGTAAGTGATCCACAAATTCACGCAATCATAGTTTTACCACCCCTAAATTTGTAGGTTATTCAATGCCACGGTATTTAAAAATTACCTTAATTTCGCATATTAAAAACGTCAATTAGACAGATTACACCGTTTTAATTGACATTCCTGCATACTTGATCAAAAATTAACGTTTTTTTGTGTGTGATAATGATAATTGATAACACAATCACAAAGTTCACGGTTTTTATTGAATCATTTCTTTTTAAATTCCTAACTTATCGACTAATTTTTTTTTGTAGGGTTGATTTTAACGTGCCCATGAAAGATGGAAAAATTACAAATACGCAACGTATTGTGGCTGCCATGCAAACAGTCGAGCATGCGATCAAACAGGACTCGAAAAGTATCGTTTTGATGTCGCATTTGGGGCGCCCTGATGGAACTAAAAATATGAAATTCTCGATGAAACCTGTCGCCGATGAATTGACCAGCATCCTCAAGAGGTATAGTTGGTGCTATGTCGTTTTTACTTGCTTTTTCCTTACTATTAATTTTTATTGTTGACGTGTTGCCAATCTGATTTTTCTTCTGTTTGGTGTTGGTATTGCTGATATTATTTCAATAGCAGAATCTTGACCTTGAAAACTGATACAAGAGAAGTTAGGTATACAGGTTGGTGTCTAAAAAAATGCATGTTCCTAACAGAATTATTAACATTACCTAATTGTTTGTTTTGAAATATTAGTAAAATGTCGAACTCTGCTATCGAAAACATAGTTTTAATCTAATATTATTTCAATTGTGTGCTTAAGTGGTTATTAAGTGACAATTAAGCACACTTTTTATACATTGAGTGGCATATGTTGGGTACTCAATAATTTGTGATTGAAATTCTGGAGTGTTGTCACACTATATTCTAATTTTAGTTGCACAATTGATATAATAGAATTTGGGATGTTTATCTTAGTAATTTTTAAACTTTTTTGTTTACTTCGTTTCTTTTCTGTGGTGACAGTTTTCGTAGTACCAACCCAAACTTATGTTTTTTTAAATGGAACAATCTATATTTTGGCACAATTTTGAATGCCTCGCAAAATTTTAAGACAATGAAAAATAACTAAACTTTATACTTTTTGATTTATTGGCATTTTTATGGAAAAACATCAGTCTAAGAAAAATTGTATATCTCGATACCGGTTTTTAATTTTATTGCGCCCGCTTAGATTATGATTAAGTAAGAAGCGTTCTATTAGCGTGATTACGTACCATATCAATATTGTGTACAGGGTGGTCATAATCTGCAACAAATTATAGCAAACAGTTTTTCGTGAGAAATAAATAAATAAAATAAACAATTGCTGAGATAACTAGTCTTCTTCATAAAAAAATCGATTTTTCTATCAATAAGTGCTTCTACACGTACAAGGAACGTAAACACCAAACTAAGGTTATGTCACCCGATGTCACCCGCTAGTATACAAACACAATCAGCTGTTGGTAGCCATCTTTTCGTTGACCAAATCTATCTCACTCTCGAACCGCGTTTTCTTGTCTAGTGACGTATCTTATAATTCTACATCGATTACAATTACAGAGAAGTGACGTTCCTCAACGACTGCGTCGGCCCAGAAGTGGAACAGGCTTGCGCGGATCCAAAACCAGGTTCCATATTCCTGCTGGAGAACCTCCGCTTCCACGTGGAGGAAACTGGCAAGGGAAAAGACGCAGAGGGCAAAAAGGTCAAGGCCGACAAGGAGAAGGTTAAGGCGTTTAGGCAGAGCCTCAGAAAGTTGGGCGACGTCTTCGTCAATGACGCGTTTGGCACCGCCCATCGAGCCCACTCGAGCATGATGGGCGAAGGATTCGACGTCAGGGCTGCTGGGTTTCTCCTGAAGAAGGAGTTGCAGTATTTCGCGAAGGCGTTGGACAAACCTGAACGTCCATTCTTAGCTATTCTCGGCGGAGCCAAGGTTGCAGACAAGATTCTGTTGATCGAAAATCTTCTGGATAAAGTCAACGAGATGATTATAGGAGGAGGCATGGCTTATACATTCCTCAAGGAAGGGAAAGGCATGAAGGTAGGTCTTGACTTACCTTATTTACATTTGTTTACATTGGTTTGTGAGTTATTTTTGAAAAATGCACCTTTTCGACATTAATTTCATATCTGAAAAACAGTAGATAATAAATATCTTAATAGAAGTTTTGGATTGTTTGTACACTTATGTGGAGTAAGGTAACAGATAAATGCACGTCAGTGTGTGTTAATGGAGTTACAGTAGACCACTATGCTGACCTGATATACGTATACAGTAGGGTGGTCCAAATTTATACCTTGCGAAACCTTTTTTTTGGTGGAGGGCAACGATCCCCCCAATCGGTTCCTTTTCCGGAAAAAAAAATTCGGAAATTAGTTTTTTTTGTCATTTATTAACTAACTTAAAAATTAGAAAATTGTTTAAACTATTACCATTTGTTTAAACAAAAATATACGATGTTACGAACTCATGTTTCCATTTGTTGCAAAAATTATTAAATTATTATTTTGGTCATTTATTAACTAATTAGGAATTGTTTAAACAATTACCATTTATTTAAACATAAATATATGTTATTGCACACATATTTTTCTAATGATGCAGAAATTATTAGATTATTGGAATTCTTTGTCATTTATTAACTAATTTGTAATTGTTTAAACAAACACTATTTGTTTAAACAAATTTATACATTGTTACGGACATATTTGTTATATTTATTGTAGAAACTATTAAGTATTAAATTATTGGCGTTTTTATTAACGAATTTGCAGTTCTTTAAACCAGTTCTTTAAACAATATATATATATATATATATATATATATATATATATATATATATATATATATATATATATATATATATATATATTTTAATGCACATGATTTTCTAAATTTTTTGCATAAATTATTATTAGCTTATTGGCAGTTTTATGACATTTATTAACTAATTTGTAATTGTATAAACAAATACTATGTCTTTAAAAAATATACAGTGTGTCCCACTTAAGAGTGTAACACCTTCATATCTTTTTTTTATTTTTAGTCCAATTTTAGTAATTTTTTCTTTCAAAAATAGAACACATTCCTGTATTTACTGCCAAAAAAACAATTGCCTTCTTTAAATGCAAAGCACCTTGTGATGGCAAAATAGATGGAAAGAATCAAAAAATCACTAGGGATTTTTTTACCGAAAAATTTTACTAGTAATAATTGTTCAGAATTGCCCAAAACCCCTAAATCCAAAATTTCATGAAAATTAAAAAATATTGAAAGTTTCTTCATAAGCTATTATACAAAAAGTAACCTACAAACATGGTAACATCTGTTCTTAATTAAATACGATAAAGCATTTAGACAAGTCAGGTTTTATTTCAAACAAAGTTTCCACAGCACACTTTTTTAAGCGCAGCTGCGTATGCAAATAATATTTACGGACTGAGAATTATTTTTGAAGAAAATTTCAATATTTTAAAATTTTCATGAAATTTCAGATTTAGGGTTTTTGGGGAATTCCGAACAATTATTAGTAGTAAAATTTTTCGATAAAAAAATTCCTAAAGTGATTTCTTGATTTTTGCCATTTATAATGCCATCACAAGGTGCTTTGCATTTAAAGAAGGCAATTGGTTTTTTTGGCAGCAAATAGAGCAATATGTGTTATATTTTTGAACGAAAAAATTACTATAGTTGGACTAAAAATAAGGTGTTACACTCTTAAGTGGGACACACTGTATACATTGTTACGGACATATTTTTTATATTTATTGTAGAAACAATTATTAAATTATTGGCATTTTTTTGTCATTTATTAACGAATTTGCAATTCTTTAAACAAGTTCCATTTTTTTAAATAAATATTTTTTTTTGTTTTTTTCATTTGTAGAAATTATTATTGTTATATTGTTGGCATGTTTTTTGTAATTTGTTACTTTATGTGCAATTGTTTGAACAAATAAATTTGTTTAAACAATAATATACAATGTTAGTACGTATTTCTTGACAAAAATTATTATAGGATTTCTGGTCTTTTTTGTAATTTTGGAGGGTTTACGATATCGGCCAAACAAGTATTGTGGTTGCAACACTAATTATTATTATAGCTTATAATTGAAAATTAGTTAACAAATTTGGCAAGAAAAAAAGACAAGAAATACAATAATTTTTGCCAAGAAGATACGTCAGTACCATTATATATTTTTATTTCAACAAATGGTATTTATTTAAACAATTGCAAACTAGTTAATTAATAACAGACAATGCCAACAATCTAATAATAATTTCTTAAGAAAAACGTGTCCACAACATTGTATATTTTTGTAAACAAATGGTATTTGTTTAAACAATTGCAAATCAGTTAGTAAATGACCAAAAATGCTCCTAACAATAATTTCCTTTAAAAAATAGAATATATGTCTGCAACATTGTATATATATTTGTTTAGACAAATGGTATTTGTTTAAACAATTGCTAATTAGTTAATAAATGACAAAAAAAAGACAATAATTTAATAACTTCTGCAAAAAATTTAAAAATGTCTGTATCATCGTATATTTTTGTTTAAACAATTTCAAATTAGTTCATAAATGACAAAAAAATATGTCAATAATCCAATAATAATCACTTCAGACAAAAACAATAATGAAACACGTAACGTGAATAAAATAAGGACAAAAAGATGCATTTTGCAATGTATTTTAAATGGGAAATTTGAGATGTTGTCGTTGGTACGTTGTTGCTGGACACCCTGTACGCATAAAGCAAATAAAACGAATATGTGAATAAGTATATATTGCACAAAAGTATTGCCACACTTAACGGATTTATTTTCTTCAACTGAAACAGTTCCTTCCAATGTTTAACTTTTTATGGAACATATCACGAAATCTGGGATTATAGAGTTTTTTGGCGTTCATTATTAAAGTAGCATCTCGTACGGTAGAGCATAGAGGGGTGTTTACTTGCAGAGTCGGTTTTGGTGGAGTGGGGGGAGCCTCTCGCGCGCGTTGTCCGAACTAGCAGGTGTAGGTTAGGTTCAGCCCAAGAAACACGATGGTGAACAAGAGTCCATAGAAAGAGTTTAGCAATTTCGCGTGCTCCTGGTATATGACAGGAGCGAGTTTTCTGGCCACCGGATTGAAGTCGCCGACGGCCCCTTCGTCTTTCATTGTCGCGTCGTCTTCAATTGTTTCCGTCACTTTATCGTCCGATTTTTTCGTCGACGTGTTGGAGGTTATCTCTCCTTCGATCATCATCTGCTGATTGCTGTCCACTTGACTGCAGGCGGTCGTTTTTGTCAGGTCTGGCGCGTCCTCGTTTGCGTCGGTTTTTCTCGAGGCGTAAATCAGATCCAGGCTGAGGACGCTCTTTCCCGGATCTGGAGATAAAGTTATAAGTGAGAAGACGCATATTAGGATTAATAATACTATATTTTGATTTGTTTTTATGTTTATCAATTTCAAACTGTTCGAGTAGGTCCATTTTTTACCCTGGATATGTCAGAAGCGGTATGCATTGGGCGGAATACACTAACGTTGCAGATAGTTTAGTAGATACTTTATTTAGAAAATATACTGGCTAGTTCAGCTGTTCAACAGGACGTTGGTTTATAGGTTAGGTGCTGTAAAAGAGCTTTACAGGCAGTGAACTGTGTATACTACGTATAACTGGCAAGTACTATGACCGTATGCGGTTTGAATTTAACTTTTTTATTTGTAATATCTTTTTCAATTTAATTTGAACAAATTAATCAACTCTTAAAAAAATCGAGAAAAAGACAGTTGAAACTTAGGGTTATATTGATAACTTTTGTTTGTTTATGGTAGATTATTCTTTAAGGCGTCCGCACCCCAGTTTAAGAATCGCTGTAAATGCGTCAAAAACATTTGGGAACAAATTTTTCGAATTTCAGGTCAAAATACAAAGATTTAGGTCTACTATGAGACCATTTTGAGGTTTCTAGAACAATGGGTTCAGCTGGAATAACGTAAGAGTATATACAGTTCACTGCCCGTCAGTGATGTCGACAAGTTGTTTACAAACGATGCAATGTCAAGTCACAAGTGCAGTGTGCGACAGCAAACACAAAAAAACCTAGTTCTCCAAATCCACCGCTAACGTCACTGATTCGGTACTTTATGGTATAACCTCTTTAAAATGTTATTAATACTACACTATAATACTATAGAGAACATATTGATACTACACCAACGCTACAACAACGTCGAGATATCTCATCTATCTTTGTTGGTGTACTCCGCACTACCCCTATCCTTTAAGCGTACCTGTTTTTTCCCCAATTCTCAGCAAGCAGGAATCCATGCTGATCTCGCTGACAGCGATTGGCTCGCTCGGCATATCGGGCGTGTTACTACACCTGCTCGCCGTCAGGTAGTCAGCGCTGTCGACGCTGGTCGACTTTTCAAACGTGCGAGTCGACAGCTGGCAATCGTCTTGCGTCGACACGCTGACACTCTCCGACCTTGGAGAGGTCGGCAACTCCTCCTCGGACGTGATGGATGCCGAGAAGAGATTAAACGACAGATTCTTATTGGCCTGTATCTCCTTGGTATCGGTGCTCATGTCTTTCAGCTCTCCGGTGACCTGCGTATTCGCCGTTGCTGTCGTCGTGAAGCATTCGTGCGACGGATCGCAGGGTATCTGCGTTGCCCCGTGGTACGTGGGTGTTATGGCTTCCGGGTAGACGTTTGTCCATACGTCCCTCGTCGATATCGATGGTTGCGATGGTTGCGAAGCCTCTTCTTCCAGGATACGGTCTATGGTGTCTTCGACGAAGACCTGGTCCGCGATTGGGTCGTCTGGTTCGTTGGTAACGTTGGTCGTACTCGTAGTGTTGCGATAGTATTGCTTGACGTAGTCTTCCACCTCGTTGAATTCCTCCGAAGTCGACATGGTCTGGCAGATTGTATTCACGGTGGTCTCAAAGATCTCCTTCGACGAGAACATCGATCTGGGAGAGTTCTATGGGAAAGTTAAATTATACGAGGAACTGCGCTGTTGATGATGAAGCTATTCTCACCATGACTTCTACTGGAATGTTTGTAGAAACCGTACTCTGCTGGTCTTCGCATTCAGCTATCGGTCTAAAATCCCTGCCCTGCATTAAGAAAGCAATGATAGATGCTAGTGACTAGTGGTTTTATAAGTTTGAATTACCCTGTAGTAAGATTCCGTGCTCGGTACATTCATCAGGTCGTCGCACATCAGGCACTCGTCGACCATATTAGCAAACTCTGCGTCGTCGTACATGCAAGTCTCCAGGGACAGGTCATCCGCCATAGACGCCGGACCTTCCATGATGGCCGGAGCCGTCTCGCTAGAAGCGTCCGCCGTTACCGGCCTCTCAGACGACGGCATGTTACTCAAAACGTCCAAGAAGTCCACAAAACTCTGGCTGGTCGCGGAATTTCTATACTTTTTAACGGCCCTCATGTACGGAGTGAGATAATCATCGCTTCTATGAGTCTCGTCCGAAGCCGTCTCTTGAGAAGCTTGAGAAGCGTCGGTCTGCGTGTCTTCAGTGCGTACCTGAAAACATACAGAAGAAATACAGAGTGTTACACCCCTGGTCTGTTGAGTGTTGGCCGTTACCAATTTTTGAACAACCCTATCAACCTGCTCGCAGAAGTTGGCCACTAGCTTCGTGCAATCGTTGGGCGCGTCACTAGACAAAGACACTGCGAGAAAAGAGAACAAACAACAAACTTAACATCTCTATTATCACAACCTTACCTTTGGAGTTGCCTATTGTCGAGGGTTTCCTACTCGACTGTATTAAAGACACTAAAACCAAAGAAACTAGAGAAACCCCGAACGAGTCTTATAAAGTCTTACCGGTGGTTGACTGCTTATCGTCGGAGATATCGCTGGGCTCAATACTCATGATGGCGTCCAAGCCTTCGATGGCCTTGTCTAAGTCCATGGTGAAGCTAACGGAGTATTTGGTCGCGTCGCCCACCACCGGAGGCGGCTTCTTCTTCTCTTCTTCCAGCGGCTTCTCGGCTATATTCCTCTGGATCACATCCCCGAAAGACTCATCGCAACTATCGAAGCGTATCTCCGGCACCACCAGCTTATTCTCGTCGATGCTCAGCCTAGAGGAGCACCGCAGAGGACTCGAAGGCTTATCCTCAAAGTTGGTGTTCGTGTTCGACCGCAAACCCTTAGGTTTAAGCTTGGGTTTCTTGTTGACCGTAGCTATCTTACTGGCGGTTCCACCCATGCTGCTCAGAATTGTCTTGATTTCGTCCTCTATCTCCCCGAACGCTTCACCATAGTGCCTGGTTGGGTTCGCCAAAACATCGACGATCTTATACTCGATGTCCTCTATCGCCCTGTTGAGATCCTTAGGAAAGTACGCCTTGTTATTGTTGACCAGCGTCTTCACCTCGTTTAGCTTATTCCTGGTGAGGATGGCGTTGTTAGTGATCTCTTCCGATAACACCTTCGACGGGCTTCGCCTCGAGGACACTTTCGGCGATATCGGCCTGCTTACACTCTGGGGCTTTGTACCTCCCTTCTTACTGCTCGACGACACCTCGCTCTGTCCTCTCCGAACAGTCGCCGGTGGTCTCTCGGCGGCGTCGTGCTGGATCTGCAAGCACCTCTTGCAGTACTTCCTCAACGGGGATAGCGAATTATCCCCGTGGTCTTTACAATAAACCGCCTTCTTACTGGGGCTATTCTGGGGGCGCCTATTGTGCGACTCTGTGACCCTCACCCTCGACGGCGGCGCCACAGGGTGGTGCTCGTGCGGCGACCGCGGTGTCGCGCCGGGTTGGTACAGGTTGTATTTGGCCTGAACCGGCATCACCGTGAGCACCGGCGTCTTCATATCGATGAAGATGTACGGCTTGAGCGTCCTGACGATGTCCCTCTTGGACATGGCGGCTATCTTAGCTCGATTCTCCTCAGATACCACTAGGTTAGACGGTACGACCAGGTTAGAGACCCTTGGGAATCGCTTATCCCTTCCTATAATCCCACCCAGAGTCGGGAAGCTCTTCGGGTGGATCGAGACCCTCATCACCGTTAGGATGTTCTTGAGGTTCATGTTGGGGTCGATGAGGTAAGGCTTGATCTTCGGTTTCATGTACTCGCGCTTCTTCTGCTTGGTGTGCTTCTTCGCCGCGGACAACGAAGAGGTGCTAGCGGCCAGGCTCGACTTGGAGGCCTTCTTATCCTCCTTCTTCCGCTTCTTCAGGAGGTTAATCTCCGGGTCGGTCCTCAGCTTCACGTTGCAGAACTTTGCTGAGGGCTTCCTCAGCGCCTTCTTCTTGGTGTCGTCGTTGAGGTTGTTGTAAAGATCCGTGGGGATGTTAGGTGCGTCGTTGAATTGCTTAGGGCAGGTCTGCATGGCCTTCCTGGTCTTGGCGTCTGGACTCTTTAGGCGTTCCGGTAAGGGTTTCGCGGGGATGATTTTAGATCTAACCGTCCCAGGCGGGGTAGCTGGTGGATCCGACCCCAGCTCCAGCTTTTCGTACATTTGGTAAGCCTTCGAGACGAGGTTTAGCGGTCGGAGGACCTCTTCGCGTTTGGTCATGGTGCTCGGCGATGTTGTCATCTCAATCTTCGGCGGTGATGTCACTTGCTTGATGTTTGAATCCTCGGACGCGCCGCGGAGTAACGTCTCCAATACTTCTGGGCTCTCGTTGTAGAGTAGTCGATAGAGTAGTGTGTCTTCGACTTTGGAGATAGCGTCGTCGTTTGTGATGTGGTCTTTGCGCGGGTACTCGGACTGCAACGGTTCGAGGTCTTTCAGCGTGATCTCGTCCAGGATGTCGAAGGCTTGGATGCCCCTCCTGGCCATGGCCGACCTCGTCTTGATCCATTGCATCTTCTGCGCGGACGTAGCCGGGTGGACGTTCTCCACGGTGATGCCGCACGTGCACTTCTCCGACGAGCACTGCGCGCACTTCTTCTTGTTCTTGGAGTTCTCGGCGAGCGTCTCCCTGATCTCCTTGATCTTTTGGTAAGCTGCAAATTTGTATAGGTTGGTGTCTGGAAAATTAAGCTGTGGAACAGAGACGCCTGCACCAGTTGTTTGTCTTTAGGCTTACCTGGCTTGACTCGCAACTGGCCGGGCCAGGCGGGATCAAGGCACACTCTACTCTCCTGCGGGAGGATGATAGTGGATGGCTTGATCTTCCTGGTCTCGCGCTTCAACGTCTTCATAAACTCCTTGTACTGGCTCCTCGTCGCCTGTCGCCGTACGATCATCTGGATGTCGTTGATGACGCTCGGCGGCTTCCGCTCCCATATCGGGATCCTATAGCTCTGCGGACGCTCCGGAACCTCTTGTCTCTCCAGCGGCGGAGATACGTCCTTCTGGGCGTCCTTGGCCTCCTGCTCCTTCAGCCGTTTGGCCTTCTTGGCCTTCTTCCGGTGACGCCTCGCCTCCTTGTCGTTTGGAGCCGATGGGAAATCGTCGCCGCTCATGCTGATCGACGTCAGGATGTGGTCGATGGCGCCTTCGTTGTCCAGCTGCTTCACCACGGTGTACTCCCTCGGTAGCGACGGCGCCGGTTCCGAACGCATGTCGGTGATCTGGTACAAAGTCTTGTTCTGGTCGTTGTTCGTCTCCGCCTCCATCTCTACGATGCTTCCGGCCTCGCTCGACATCTCTGGACATCTGCGCTTCTTGTTGTACTTGACCTGCTCCTTCTCCATGTCACTCAGCGTTGTCCGAACTCGCATACAGATATCGTTCAGGTGGGCTATACTCTCCTTGAGGGTATTGCTCATCTGCACGTTCAAGTTGGACAGCGTGTGCGTCGTGTTCTTGCGCATCTTTCTGCAGATCTCCTTCGAGTCTAATTCGGGCTGCTCTTGCTTCTGCTTCTCGTAGCATGAGTCCTCGCACACCGGAACCAGCTTGTTGCCGGGCTTGTCGTCGATTAGGGTCGGATTGCTCTGAGGAGTCTCCTCCGCGTCCGACGGCTTCTTGGTCTTTTTCAATTTCGTCTTGGTCTTCTTCTTATCGACGTCGGTGGAATCGCCGGGCGTCGATGTTGGGGAGTCTTTACGCTTGGTGCGCTTCTTCTTCGGCTTCATGTCTTTCAGCAATTCGCATTCGGATTTGAGGACTACTGAAACGTTACGTCTTTGACGTCGATGGGGATAAAATTTATCACTACTTACTTGTCTTTTCTATCTGGCCAATGATCTCGGGGGGTTCGTTGAAGACCACGCGATCCTTCTTGGATTTCTTTCTGGTGGTGCTCTTCTTCAGCGCCGATTTCGAGGTCGGGACGGGCGATTCGTCGCTCTTCATCTCCTTGGCGTTGACCAGTTTCGGGTCTGCTTCTTTGGGCGTTCTCTTCGCCTTCCTCTTGGGCGTTGTGGGCGTTCTGGGGGTTAGGTGGATAGGGGAGGTTTTTGCTCGCTTGAGGTACTCCGGAACGGTCACTGGAATTTTGACTTCTTGGTCGTTGGGAGTCGTGTTCGACATAGATCGGACGCAGGTGACGAAATGGGCGGTACCGGCGGTCAGGATCTTATTGACCGGTCTGATCGATCTGGTCATGGCGCTGATGGCGCTCTTGCCGCTCACGTTGGACGCGATTGAACTTTTCTGGGACAGGGACTGGGTTAACACTTGCTGGACGTGGTCGTTGACGTTGTTTAACTTGTTGATTGTGGTGGACACGGCTTGCAACTTGGACTTATCGGTCTTAACCTTGGTGGGGTTCGGAGAATCGGTGTCCACGTCCGATTCGTCACCGGCGTGGATCAGTTGCTCCTTCTGCTGGATCAACTGTAGTATATCGCTCTTTCTGATCCTCGTGCATTCGTTAGAGTCGTCGCTTTGGACCGTCGTGGAACTGCTGGCCTTCTCCAAGACCTTCTTCCTCTTTTTCCTCTTCTTACCCTTGAGTTTACTCGCATCTGTCACGTTCCCATCAACAGTCGACTTCTTCTGATCCCCGTCGAAGCCTATCCGGAGATGGGCTGGCGCGCTTACTTTAACACCTGGCGCTGCCTTCGGTTTGTCGTACAGCTTGATCAGGCTCTTCTTCTCCGCTTCTATGACCCTTCTCGAGAGCTTCTTGATCCTCTTCCGCAACCGCTGCAGGTTGTCGTTGAGATTCGTCGTATTAGTATCGCTGCTCGTCTGGGTTTTGACCTGGGGATCTGCGAGGTTCTGTGGGATGGCTTCGCGCGTCGACTTCGGCACGTCCAATTTGGTATCAGCTAGCGTATGGTCGGAGTACGAGAGATCGGTCTGGCCGAGGATGTTCCTCACGCGATGGTTCGGGTTCGCGTCTTCCGAGAGAGTCAGCCGCGACGTCAGGGATCTCAGGTAGCTCACACTCATCTTGCACCGCTCCTTCCTGGGTCTCTTGGTGTCTTATTTTGAGTGGGTGGTTGGGTGGGGTGAAACTGCTGCAATTTGGTGGTGCTCTAGTTGGTGCTCTGTACGGGTCTCGAGGTAACGTTCTGTTCCGTTTAGAAACGGACCCGTGTTCTCAATGCGCGCGGTGCTCCATGTATTGAAATTATACGAACTGTTTACAGATTTTGATGTGCCCGTTTTGTCAGATTCAATTGTCAATTGGGATTTTGTCGTCCGCTACGCGCCAACCGGGATTTTTTTGAGGTTTTTCGACTGTCGTGACCGGTCGTGACAGCGCTAGGGGTCTGTCGTTCGATGTCGCTGTTGTTTATGCGCTGCTGGGTTTGGTTTTTGCCGAAATGTTCTAAGCTAGCGCCTACCGAACTAAATTAAGTTTAAAATAGCTTATCTAACTGTGATTTACCCTAGGTGTGCTCTTGACGTTAGTCGCGAAGATCAGTGGTATGATTGTCAATAGTGGTCAGTGGTATGATTGGTTTCGTTTTGACGTTTTGTTTGCTTTCATGTCATTTGTGGTTAGAATAGTGGAGATACGACCTTGAAACGGGGTTTCTAAAACTTACCAAGAGAAGTTAGCTGCGACAATACGGTGATGACATTTACGCCAACTTTTATAGACAAACTCGAGGACATCGAGATTGCTCAAAATCACTCCTACGCCACTCTTCTTTTGAAATATTTACCGATTGGACTATTTGTACGTTTATGTGGAGTAAGGTAACAAATAAATGCACGTCGAGTGTGTTAATGGAGTTACATGAGACCACCTGATATGCGTATAAGCTATAAGATATAGAAAATAATTAATATATAACTCCATGCATGTAATCCTCATATACACCAATAGTTAATGAACTATTTGCTGATTCGTATGATAACTTTAACGATGAATAGGGTATTTGACTATTATTGGAAAACCATCTTAGTGTGTTTATTCCTTCACTCTACATTGGAAATGCATTATTTTTTGTAATTATTTCCTCAATATTTCATAAAAATCAGCGTTAAAAATTGAATCACAAAAAGTCCCGCCAAAACGATACTTTCTGTTGTGTGACGCCACCGGTTAGTAGATGTCAAATCGGCCCATATGGTCTGTCCCATTGTGTTGTATTCACAATTTCTACATCAAAATGGGTTATAAATGGTGTATAAATCACAACAATGCAGAAATACGTCAATAAAAACTCCGGATAAACTATTTGTAGCTGTTCCGCAAGATTTGAAACTGCGAAGAAAGTGGCTGGCTCGTAGAAATCCAAATGAAATAAATAGCGGCCAATACAAGTGTTTTTTGTTGTGAAGATTACTTCGACATAAGTAAAACTGACTAGAATAAGTTATCTATCGTATTTTCGAACCAGGTGTTATCTGATCTGACAGCTTAAGGTTAGTGCTAACCTAACCTACAAAGTTATGCTTACATGGCACTTTAGTGCTAAATTCAAACGGGAGAAGCATACGAGCGCGTTCGGATAATCGGGTAGGGTACGGTGAGAGAGACGCGCTGCATAATAGGCGGACTAACGTCATACGGCGTTTATCTGCATTTAAGAGAGAGACAGCCGACCCAGGTTATCTGAGCATTGCTCTCCCCATACCCTACCCTGACAAACCGAACGCGCTCTAAGCGTACTAACGAATGACGTTACTGGAGACTGAGTCAATTACAGAGCGTTTTCAATCACGTGATAGGACGTGAATAAAATTCAATTTTAATAATGATATTTCCAACTAGGGTTGCCAGGTCTAAAAATACTAAAGCCGGACATAACCATCCATTTAGCCGGACATTTGGCCCTAAAACCCGGCCACAATATTTTTTTCTGAAGTTTTAGTAAAGCACGACAAAAAAGTATTCAATAAGTCAAATATTTATTTATTATATGCAAGTCAACATAACAACATATAAAACATACTATATTAATAGGAACATAAAACTCTGAGATTTAGATATTAAAATAACAATAATAACTTTTCGGAACATTACATTTTCATGTGGGTTTGTGTTGATCAGATGAAATTTGTTCAAGTGGTAAAAAGCCGGACAAGCCGGACATTCTTTATTTTAGCCGGACAAGGTCCTAAAAAGCCGGACGCCTGGCAACCCTATTTCCAACCCACCTTGTATTAAACCGTTGAGTGATAAATAGTAAAGATACGCAACGTCTATGTATTTAGCGTAACAAGGGATCGTATCGTTCCCCGCTCTTCAGTTCAGGCTTCGTCGCCAGCAAACTAACCGACTCGGCGGTGCTAGATGGTGCTGCCATTCGAGTTACGCGGACATTTGGCGAACTAACCACACTTAGGATTGCGATCGGTCGGAGTTGAGCTCGCAGCGCGGCGATATGCACTTTTGCGAGACAATTCACAATTTTTTTAGAACTGCAATTTTATTTTGAAACTATATACATACCTATTGTTTTGCAGTGGTAAAAACTAAAGATGATTTAAGATTCTTGTTTTCGAGAAGAATGACAAGTGTTGGTTTGACACTCCTAATAAATCTTTGCGAAAACAATCATAAAATAGTAACTTTCAACCAAAATTTCTAGATATATTACAATTGGAACTGAAGAAAAGACCATCTAATATGTTAAAACTAATACATACACCATCTCGATGTCAGGTCGATTCAGTGTGTCGCGCAAAGCTACCTCATTGCGCCTCTCTATAAATCTTCACTCAACGATTAAACCGTTAACCGCCGAAACCCTTCTTCCTCTAACCTCAAACCTCTCTCCCTCTCCGTTTCCAGATTGGAGCCTCCCTGTTCGACAAGAAGGGCGCCATAATCGTCAACTGTATCCTCGAGAAAGCGCAAGAGATGAACGTACCGATTCATCTGCCCATCGACTTCGTCACCGCCGATAAGTTTAAAGAAGACGCGAACGTCGGCGCTGCGACCGTGGAGTCGGGGATTCCCGAAGGCCACATGGGTTTGGACGTTGGTCCGAAGACCATCGACCTCTTCTCGGAGGTGATCTGTCGCGCCAGAACCATCGTCTGGAACGGACCGCCCGGAGTGTTCGAATGGCCTAACTTCAAGTGCGGCACTGCTAATATGATGGCTGCGGTCGTCAACGCCACGGAGAACGGCGCCATTAGTATCGTGGGTGGCGGCGATACGGCCACGTGCTGTAAGAAGTTTAAGACCACCGATAAGGTGTCTCACGTTTCGACTGGAGGTGGTGCCAGTCTGGAATTGTTGGAAGGTATTGTGTCTTCCATGGGGGATGTCTGTCCATGGTGATGTGAATGGTGATAGTTGGGGGGGAAACTGTTGCTTATTTGGGAAGTTTTGGAATGATTGGGGTGTTAATGTTTGAAGATACTAGAATATAGAAGATACTAGATACTAGAAGATACTACCAGAACTGTTAGAACTGGCATTTTTTATGAATGCTTTCTTGAATTTTCTGGAAACTATTGATTGGTTTCTGCGTTTGATTTTCTCTTCACTATGACTTGTGACTGGGTTTCTTCCAGTTTTTATTTGTTGGTTATCTGCTAGTTATCGCATTTGAGTCCATGGAAGAAAGGTTTCTAGACCTCCAAACCTGTCGCTTCTCATAACAAGTGCTCTCCGATGATTTTAATTATTAAAAGAGTATTGAGAAGGTTTTCAAGGGCCATTTTTACAATAGGATATACCTGGAATAACTATTCCGAGAATAAGTTTGAAATATGCATTTTACATCAATGGAATAACACCTGAATAGCGTATACTCGGTATACAGATTGTGTCCGCAAAAATTAGGCATAGGTCTATAGAAACTAGCGTATCACGCGACAACACTTTCAACGTCGGTTGAGTGGGGCAGCAAATTATAGCGGGACTGCCGACTGATGGGAGAGCAGGTCTTCATAACATTCATATCTTTGCAATCGCGATGTACCCTCCGCTAGAACAGCTTCAGATCATCAAGTGGTATTACGGTGGCAGTTCGGCGCAACAGTGCGTGGATTTGTTTGCAATCACTTTTGAAGGCAGACCTATCCCGTGCAGACAAACCATTTTCAATATTGTGCATCAATTTGAAAAAGATCTTTGTCTAAAGAACTGCAGTACTTGTCATCCAAGGCAGATAAGTCCACAAGAAATTGAGGCAAAAGAACGACGGGATGTACTAATCTGCGGTTCTGTAGTACTGGACGCTAAGAAATCCACTCGAGGGATTGGCGAGGAATTGGGTACTGGTAACAAAACCGTTGCTAAGGCTCTGAAGAAGGGTGATTTCCTGAGCTACTCAGGAAACTCAGGAAGACTCAGGAAACCTTCGCAGAGGACAGTATTCGTAGAATTGAGTTTTGTGAAACTGTAATGGAAAAGGCGAACGCAGACGAAAATTTTATACAAAATATTATTTTTACTGACGAATCGACTTTTCCGTTACATGGTAAACATAATCCTTCCATTCTTCGATATTGGGCCCAACAAAATCAGCACCGAAGTTATGCTTACCGTACTCAATATCCCGAAAAACTAAATGTTTGGGCTGGTGTTCTAGGCAATCATTTAGTTGGTCCATTCTTTATCGATGGATCTCTTAACGCCCAGAAGCACCTTACTTTGCTGCAAGAGCAAGTACTTCCCGCCATTTATAACCTTCCCGGAGTAGATCAGGATGATGTTTGGTTTCAGCAAGACGGCTGTCCTGCTCATAACGCGGCCAGGGTGCGAGAGTTTTTAACAACCGCATTTCCTCAGCGTCTTATTAGTGGGACAAGCGACATTCGTTGGCCGCCAAGATCACCTGATCTGTCTCCGAACGATTTTTTTCTTGTGGGGTTATCTTAAAAATACCATTTATGTTGATGAAGTCAATAGGGCACATAATTTACTGGAGTTGAGAGCAAAAATTACAGAAGCTGCCAACACTGTAACAGCCGAAACGCTCTCTGGCGTGAGGGACAACTTCTACAAACGGCTCGGATACTGTCTTGCAGCGCAAGGCGGAATCTTTGAGCCTATGTACTAGCATTGTAAAACCGGCCCTAAGTGACATTTGATGACCCAAAATGTCAAAAATCGTAGAATTTAGAATAAAAACACAGATTTTATAATGTTTTAATTCGACCAAATTTCCTTAATGTCCCTCAATAACCCAATCCTTTTCTGTTTCAGGAAAAACCTTACCTGGGGTTGCCGCCCTATCTGATCCAAAATAATCCCTCTCATTGCTTGTATAAAATTTACGTATCCAAAAAAATGTAACACCGATTTATGTCAATAAATTTATGAACGAAATAGATAGTTTATTAACTGAAAAAAAAATACGGTGGTATAAACGACTGTGATTTTTGTGAGGTTACATTTCCATATGTCAAATAAAACTATTTGACGTTTGCATTATAACCAAACTTTTTCTACAAACACCTAACCTAAAACATCAAAATCATTTATACTCACCCGGTATACATATATACAACAAAGTACCGTATAATTTCTTTTTTTCTGTCCAGATTGGTAAATCCTTATACGATGAAGAAGGTGCCAAAATAATCCAAAAACTCTTGGACAAAGCCAAAGAAAAGAACGTCCAAATCCATCTACCGGTTGATTTCATAACCGCTGATAATTTCGACGAAAAGGCAACGGTTGGCCATGCAACCGTTGACACAGGAATTGACGACGAACTTATGGGTTTGGACATTGGTCCGAAAACAATCGAACTCTTCGCTGAGCCAATAGCTAGAGCGAAAACCATTGTCTGGAACGGACCAGCTGGCGTTTTCGAATTTGAGAATTTCGCTAAAGGAACCAAAGCGATGATGGATGCTGTAGTGCAAGTAACCGAAAAAGGAGCCATCTCCATTATTGGAGGTGGGGACACAGCTACGTGTTGTGCGAAATGGGGAACTGAGGACACGGTTTCTCATGTTTCGACTGGAGGCGGAGCTAGTTTAGAGTTGCTTGAAGGTGAGGTTATGAAAGAATGAATAAGTTGATAAAAGATTTTTGTTTGTTTCTTTTTTTGTAATTTCAGGAAAGATACTGCCCGGTGTTGAAGCTCTATGTGACGCCTAACGTGTTCAAAACTTCTACAAGAAATTGTCTATCATGTGTATTAAGTAAAATTGTTACATTCTTTTATATTTAGGGTAAAAATGCGTATGTAATTCTTTCTTGTCGTATATAATTTGAAATATTATCTATATGTGAAACTCCTTTAAATCTTGTATTGTTATATTATGTATAAATAAAATATTTTATTTGGTTTTAGTTGAATGTTTGGTTTTTAGTCCCTTTTAGGTTATGTTTCACTTCGTAGGTTATGTTCTGGATTATATAAAGAAAACACTTACTGTACAACAGCCAAACAAAATAAAACAAAGCACAAATTCCTCCATAAATTTATTAAAACAACAAAACAACAACGTTAGCAAAAACAGCCAGAACTTAGACGACGTGCAGTACCGCAGTTTCTAAACTCTCGTAAACCGAACCGCATCTACTAAAGTTCCGTATAAAACGCACTATCTACATTCGGACTGTCACAATGTCACACGTACCTATCCTTAAATATACCATTCATATACATATATATCGAGCGTTAGGTAAACTGTTAGTTATACTATATCGACGACCGTGGATCACATAACCAAGCACTGATCCGAGTTCAACTTGAACCTGGTTTAACCTTGGATCAACCATAGTTTAACCTAAGATCAACCATAGTTTAACCTTGGTTTAACCTTGGATCAACCTTGGTTTAACCGTAGATCAACCGTGGATCACATGACCGAGCACTGCTCCGGGTTGGGATTTCCTTGGGGATCGAATTGTAAGGCTGGTCCGACTTCGCCGACTAGATCTGTCGGGGGTTGGCCGTAATCTTGTAGTTTCTGCATTAGCGATAAGACTTTTTCGAAGCGTTCTCGTTTAACGTCAGCGCTGTCCGCGTCTGTTTCTTCCTCGAGTTCTTTGCAGACGTCTTCCATCAGGCGTTTCTGATTTTCGTACCGTTGCCTTTCTTCTTGCGGAAGCGTAGCTGCGTTAGCTTGAAGCCAGTCCGGGTATTTTTCGAGGATGTCTTTCAAACTCGGGTAGAGGACTTCCTTGCTGAGTAGGCTCTGCATCATACCCTGCATGAACGGAACGAAACCGTTCTCGCCTCCAGCGCCCGGTAAGCCACCTATGATACAAGAAAATTATCGTTTTTTAGGTTAGGTTATGCTCTTTTGTAATTTTGGCATTTGATTTGACAGATTAGGTTAGAAAATCAGATGTAAAATAACCTCTAACTGTCAATTAATGACTTAATCAATACCCATTTCATGATTAACGCACCTATGATCCAAGAAAATTATTATTTTTTAGGTTAGGTTATTCTCTTTTGTAATTTTGGCATTTGATTTGCCAGATTAGGTATAAAAATCAGGTTTAACATAACCTCTAACTGTCGGTGAATGAAATAATCAAGACCCATTTCATGATTAAGGCACCTACGATACAAGAAAATTACTTTTAAGGTTAGGTTCTTCTCTTTTGTAATTTTGACATTTGATTTGACAGATTAGGTTAGAAAATCGGATGTAAAATAACCTCTATCTGTCAATTAATGACTTAATCAAGACCCATTTCATGATTAAGGCACTAATGATACCAGAAAATTATCGTTTCTTAAGTTAGGTTATGCTCTTTTGTAATTTTGACATTTGATTTGACAGATTAGGTTAGAAAATCAGATGTAAAATAACCTCTTACTGTCAATTAATGACTTAATCAATACCCATTTCATGATTAAGGCACCTATGATACAAGAAAATTATCGTTTTTTAGGTTAGGTTATTCTCCTTTGTAATTTTGACATTTGATTTGACTGATTAGGTTAGAAAATCAGATGTAAAATAACCTCTAACTGTCAATTAATGACTTAATCAAGACCCATTTCATGATTAAGGCACCTATGATACAAGAAAATTATTGTTTTTTTAGGTTAGCTTATGCTCTTTTGTAATTTAACGTTTGAATTGACAGATTAGGTTTGAAAATCAGGTTTAACATAAGGTCTAACTGTCAGTGAATGACTTAATCAGACCTATTTCATGATTAAGCCACCTATGATACAAGAAAATTATCGTTTTTTTAGGTTGTTATTCTCTTTTCTAATTTTGAGACTTGATTTAACAAATTAGGTTTGAAAACCTGGTTTAACATAACCTCTAACTGTCAGTAAATTACTTAATCAAGACCCATTTCATGATTAAGTCACCTACGATACAAGAAAATCATTATTTTTTAGGTTAGGTTATTCACTTTTGTAATTTTGACATTTGATTTGACAGATTTGGTTTGAAAATCAGGTTTAACATAACCTCTAACTGTCAACAAATCACTTAATCACGAAATGATGTAGTATATTGGGTTGCTACATTTTTATTTTGCAAAACAATTGCTTGCACTTACCCATACCCCCTCCCATGGCTCCACCAGCAAACATATTCATAAGATCCGTCTCCGAGAAAGGATTTTGCAGATTTTCCGTGCCCTCGCTCAGACCACGTAAAGTTTGCGTAATTGCCGACGAAAAGTCAGTAGATGAGTCAACGGGTTCTCCCGGATTTTGCAGGACTTGCTGAGCAGCCTCAGCCATCTTCTGGAAGCTTTGCTGAATCTATAAACAAGTAAAAGTGCTATAAAACAGTTCTTTGTAGAACTTAACCTAGTACTAGTATTTTATAGGTTAGAAAATTAATTTTCTAACCTATAATTTTAGAAAAGTCTAGGGATATTTGGAATTTACATTACTAATATGTATAGCAAGTTGGCTAAATAGAAACAATACCATTTCCTTAATACATTTATCTTAAAGATTGTTATTGAATTAAATGATTTATGCAAGATTTAGATAACCCAGATTTGTTATTAATCCTATTCTTAAATATTTCGACAAAATTTTACCAATTAATTATTAACCTCAAAATTCAAGCAAAAATCTATCAAATAATGTTTTGCTGGTACCTGTTCTGGGGACAAGGCAACATTTGGGTCAATATCTCCGCAGAGCCTAGCGATATCACTTTGAAATTGTTGCGTTGCCTGCCTTAAGAAGTCTTCCGACCATTCCACATCGTCTCCTTCCCCTGTCTCTGCAGCTTCGGTTGTTTCTTGCTTCTTTTCATCTGTCTTAGCCGCTGGTTTCTCCACTTCCTTATCAGTAAAATCGTCGAGAGCGCCTATAAAAAACTGTATAAACACTCAAGTCTTTACCCCAAATTTTACACTCACTGTTTAAAAGATCGGATAATTCCTGATCTGTGTTGTCACCTTTCGCCCCTTTCGGTTCTTCTGGCTTTTTCGCTTCGCTCATCGTGTAGGTTTTTAGGTAATTCCGTTGCGTAATTGGAAAAAAATCACGAGTTTCTAGGTTAGGAAGCGATGACCGCAATGGCAGCCAACGTGCTAGAAATGAATTGTCATCGTATGCGGGTGGTGTGGGTAAGTTTGTTATCTTTGAACTTAACAACCTTCCGCGTGATAAGCTAAGCTATGTTTTGATTGGTATGTTGGGTTTTCTTTGAATTTAGTTGCGGGCAAAGGTCACGGAATCCTCAATTGTTTGAGTACCAACCGCATAGTGATTTATAATGGGTGCAGAATTTGCTGTCACACGAAATTGTTGTGATGTTTCCTACACGTAAATTTTGTCGCTAAAGAACATAACCTACAAATATGTGTTGGTAATGCATACTGTTACTATACAGGTTGAAAAAGGAAAAAAAAAAGAAATAAAACGCAGCCCAATAGGTAATGTTATATATATTTTACAGTAAGTTTACAATAAAATTAATTATGATTGTTTACCATTTTTTCTCTCTCATATATAATATTTATATAAGATAATAATATATACACAGTACTTAGATATTTATACAATACTAGAGATCTATACAGGTTAAACTGTACCGATAGTACGTTTATAGTTATATATATATATATATCACGGCTATCGCAAAAAAATAGCCGCACCCCGCTTATAGCGAGGCTTTTTGCTCCACGCTTTCTCCCTTAACAATCTCTCGGAAAAAAAATACTAAAATCGAACTTTAGATCACAATTACAAGAGCGAAGACATAAATATAGTAAAACAACTGAGAATTGAACGAGAGAACAATTAGCATAAAAATTAATCATGCGGAATAAAATAAGTATGTACAGGATTGGATATAAAAAAATTAATTTTAAAAAATTAATAAATTATTTTCTTATTTGTCTACGTGTGATTCACACTGAATATATCACTAGATTATAGAAAAGGTGTCGTATAGAAAAAACAAAAAAACACCTATTCTATACTCTCCTAAAAAAAAAATTAAAAAACATTTCTGATAATGAATAGTTTTAAAAACGCAACGATATGAATAAATTAAAAAAAAAACCTTGCCAAGGAAATACTTCACTTGTTTCTCGCGCCACGCTAACCCTAGTTAATACATATACATATATAGATTTATATAATATGACATACAGGCTGTCTCACGCTGATATAATAATAAAAATAGTGAACCATCGAAAACTTCTAATGGAACGGTGAGACACCCTGTATATGCAGTCGAAATTAGTACAATTCTTCTTCGATGGTTCGTCGAGATTAACTGGGCCTGGAGGGCGTACTGACCACGACGACCGGTTTTACGACGTACTGCGCGTTCATGACGTTCACAACTTTGCCGTTGTACTGCTGCGGAATTAGAAAGTGCGCTACCGTCGCCGGATTTGTTACGAGTGGAAGATCGCCGTGGCAGAGGTTCTTCGTTACGGGAACTTTCTGGACCACCACCTGGCTCATGGGATAGCTCACGGGCAACATCGATAACGCTGTCGTTTGGACTTGCGTACCCTGCAAAATAAACAAGAGTTTTAGTTTTATGTTTAGAGATATCTAGTACTTCCAACAAATCCATTTTTTTTATCACTAAATCTTTTGCGTTTACGTCAAAAAAATAATTCGTGGTGATAATTTGGACCACTAGATGGCGCCGGGTGTCGACAAGCGTGATTACACTACATTATTTAAATGATTGAAGAAAGATGAGGTAAAAATAAAAATTTATAGATAAATACTGACATCACATTTCATTAGAAAATAGAATAAATGTCTAGGAGCCGTAAAGAAACATAACCTAACATTCCTTCGTAGCCTTTGATGCAATCAATATACCTATTCCCACTATGTTTCCTACTCGAAAATGCCATTTTTTAATATTTTATAAACAATTATCAACCAAAAATCCCGTTTTTTGTACTTTTTTTATTGTAAAAGGAAAACTATTGAAGCAATCTTAATGATGCAATGGGTTGAACTGTAGAGAATTAAATTACGAAGAGAATGACAGGTCAAACGGTCCGATCGGATAATTAGAACCGGAGAAAAACTGGAAAAACCGGAGAATTTTGCTTTTTTTTTTTTTGAAAAAATTCATAACTCCGCCATTTTTGAATATTAACAGCCGAAACTTAGCACAGTGGTAGCAATAGGGTATTCCGGTCATGTCAAAATTTAAGCAGATATTCGGTTTAACCTATTGTACAATTTATGAGGATTCATAAAGTTAAGCTATGAGCTTTTCTATTTAGTTTTTCTATGAGATAATTGCAATTAAAAGTGCATTTTGTTTGAATTCACGGACCACCCTCGGAAATACACGATGATTACCGATCCCTAGTAGCGGTGGCAACAGCGGACAGCTCTCGAACAGCTGATCGGCCAAGTTGACGGTTGGCGACCCTGTTGTTTGACAACGAATAAAGGTAACTTTTTTGGGAGATCATTTGATCATTGAAACTTGAAGCCAAACATCTCTCATCTCGCTAGTCGGCAATGTAAAGAAAATCTTATCAGGAGTTACTGTTCTACTGCTGTTACAGCCCGGCACAGAACAACTGTCGGCGTTGGAGTTTATACATTTTGAACAAGTGTTTGATATAACCTCAATAACCAAAACAGGTGTCAACAAACGAGCGATTCTAAACGTTGACACAATAAAAGACAAAAACTTACTACGTGCACCCTAGATATAGCAACGTTGTCAAGTCGCTCACTTTGAGCGGTCTTTGTGACGTCACAAAGACCATTCCTAATTCAAACTTCAAACAACGATTTCTCTTAATTTAAAACAATGTTTGATATTTTACTTGTGAAGTAGCAAACAGTAGCACCCATACTTTGTAAAAAATGACAATTTGATTTGACAGATTAGATTAGAAAATCAGGTTTAACATAACCTCTAACTGTCAGTGAATGACTTAATCGAGACCAATTTCATGATTAAGGCACCTATTTTTATTTTTTACTTCATCTTTCTTCAATCATTTGAATAAAAACTTTGCCAGCAAAGTCAAAATAAAAAAAAACGATTACCTCTTTGAAACCATTGATTTTCGGTGGACAATACGACACCCTAGACAAAGGCAACTTCTCAGGATACGTCGTGGTCTCATCCGGGTCTAGTTTAATTTCCTGAAATTTATCCGCGAATAAAACAGTTAGTAATTTTGTCAAAAGTATCATCTAACTCGTTTATTTTTTTACAGATTACAAATATTGGAAGGACCATTAGCCTAGATCACTAAGAAGATGTCTACTGTGTGTCTACTTATAGTTTCCCCCATGTCAGTAGGTATGCGGACGCTTTAGCCCAACCAGCCCAACTGCCCGCGTACCTACTAGCTCCTTAACGTCTATACTTTCATACTCACATCTTTGATACCATTCAGCTGCGGTTGACACGACGACACCCTCGGAAGTGGCAGCTTATCCAGCGGTGGGACAATCTCCTCAGGTTCAATCTTAATCTCAACATCTTGAAACGACCCAACCATCTCGGGACAAATCGCCGCCAAGTCAATATCAGTCCCAGCTAAGTCTTTCTTCAACTGAAGCAGATTCTGCTGATGCTGTATCTTCAGCCTGGCTAATCTTTCCATCTCGTTCTCCATCTCTCTCTCCTTCTTCTTCAAACTGTGGATATGCCTAATCGCAGCGTGGAGGATACTCAAATTTGACGTCTTTCGTTCGTCGGGCGTCCTCGGGAGTTGTTTTTTGAGGATGTCGAAGCACTCTTTGAGATGGGCGCGTCTGTCTTTTTCGAGTTTGTTGTGAACTTCTCGCGTACCGGTTCGGAATGGTATGGGCGGTTGCTTGCGCTTGTGTTCACCGCTTTCGTCGATCACCAGCGGGTTGATGATATCAAAACTGTTGTTGATCAGGCGTGTTGGTGGATTCGTGGGTAACGTTAATGATGTGATGTCTGAAATTGAGAAGATATTGATGTGTGAGGGATTTCTTTATACCTCTTCCAGACTCTCGCGAGACATAGCGAGATACCGCGAATCGGGAGAGTGTGGATGCCACACTCGCCCAAATTCAGAGTTATTCAATTAATTATTAATCAATAATAACCACAATTTCAATGAAAGTATGCACACACACTATACGCTGAGGCAGCGGCTACTTCAGCGACGTCAATTCTTAGTCACCCGCAGATGAACAGAGAATACACGAGCCGAGCGCCGAGAATGTGGATGGCGTTCTTTGACCGCTATGTCTCACCCAGCCTCGCCGAACTTTTCGCCGATTTATTCGGGCTGAGTCTGGAGCTAGCATAAGATTTGATGGGTAATACACAGCAAATAAATGAAAAAAAAAATCTTGTGTATGGTTTTTGAACACAAATGCTCCCAGAAAGCTCCCAACCCAACTCAGAAAACCCTAAAAAGCTAAAAATAGCTCGCAAAGCTCACCAACTTTTTGTTTTTTCATACAAAAAATCCATCATACCTCTTGGTTTTAGTAATGTGGGTTGCGGTGTTGACGTTGACGGTTGCAGTTGCCTATGCGTGACGTGTTGCATATGTTGCTGCGGAACCGGTTGAATATTCTGCTCTTGCACTTGAAGCGGATGCGCAAGCTTGAGGATGGTCTGATGGGTCTGCTGATGTTGGGCCATATGGAGAACGTCATTACGTCCGTTTCTGATCGGCGTAGGCTGATATTCCAACTGTTTGCTCTGTAATCGTTGCTGTTCTTCCTGTAACTCTATAAACTTCGCAGCTTCGAGCAGAGTCTCAAAATTCATTTCGTTCTGCAACCAAAGAAATCACGAATAGAATACTTACTATTTTTTTCGTATATCAATCGATTAAATATAGATTTTTGTGTCGTGGTTTGCAGGGCGACTGCAAACCCAAACGTACTCGTGTTTTTTGAAGCATTAGAACGATGTAATGTGTTTTGGTGTCTTTAAATTGATAAATTTTATAGTATGAGGATTGCGGTCAGGTGATCCAGTTGAGATATTCGCCGCCAGATGGCGGTTGTGAGATTGAAACAGCTCGCTAGATGAGTTAAAAAGCGAGACAGTGAAAAGCGTGAAGATTAGAAACAATAGAGTTTCACAGTACCGAAGAAAAAGCGAGATAACCTGGCAAGTTCTTTTACTGACATCTCCTGTGCAATTTTACAAGACAATTAAGTATGTATTGACGGAAAGAGTATGAAATGGATAAACAAATGGCTAGTAAATAAACATTCTTATTTTGAATCTGTTAAAAGATTCTATTCACCCAAGTAAAAACATAATGGGGTATTCCGGTGTTTTTGAAATTGTCATTTTTTACAAACTATGGGTGCTACTGTTTGCTACTTCACAAGTAAAATATCAAACATTGTTTTAAATTAAGAGAAATCGTTGTTTGAAGTTTGAATTAGGATTGGTCTTTGTGACGTCACAAAGACCGCTCAAAGTGAGCGACTTGACAACGTTGCTATATCTAGGGTGCACGTAGTAAATTTTTGTCTTCTGTTGTGTCAACGTTTAGAATCGCTCGTTTGTTGACACATGCTTTGGTTATTGAGGTTATATCGAACACTTGTTCAAAATGTATAAACTCCAACGCCGACATTGTTCTGTGCCGGGCTGTAACAGCAGTAGAACAGTAACTCCTGCTAAGATTTTCTTTACATTGCCGACTAGCGAGATGAAAGATGTTTGGCTTCAAGTTTCAATGATCAAATCATCTCTCAAAAAAGGTACCTTTATTCGTTGTCAAACAACAGGGTCGCCAACCGTCAACTTGGCCGATCAGCTGTTCGAGAGCTGTCCGCTGTTGCCACCGCTACTAGGGATCGGTAATCATCGTGTATTTCCGAGGGTGGTCGGTGAATTCAAACGAAATGCACTTTTAATTGCAATTATCTTATAGAAAAACTAAATCAAAAAGCTCATAGCTTAACTATATGAATCCTTATAAATTATACAATAGGTTAAACCGAATATTTGCTTAAATTTTGACATGACCGGAATACCCTATTGAAAAAACATCGTCGTGTAATAAATATGTAGTTCTCAAGTAGTAGCCGTCTCTCAATTATCTGGGCTGTTTGTTAATCTTTGTAGGTCGTGTACATTATAGACAGACTGGTGTAGCGGTCAGTCACACCGATCCTACATAGATGACCTACACAGATAAAAATGAGTGCGAATTTACAAATGAAATTTACACTTTTTCAGTAAACCTACCCTATTTGTCGGCAATTTTACCATAATTTTAAGCAAAAATACTAAATATCATTGAAAATGCAGTTACATTCATTAATTGTACAAACTGTAGGTAAATTTGCTAACAAATTTGTAAATTTCATAATAACAATTACTTCAACGGAATAAAATTACAAATCTATACATTAATACTACTGTCTGATATGTAAATTTGCCCTCTGCTCGTGCAATTTTCCTTTCTAGATGGTAAAGTGCTACCGAGATAATTTTTATCGCGCTTGCGCAATAATGGGATATACAGTTCGAGTTCTGTTCGCCATCCGTTTGGTTGTGTTTACAGGAGCTAAGTTAGAGCTTTATTGAGTGCGATTGTTATATACAACTAAGCTAACACTGTTAGTGCCTCTGTGACTTATCCTTTATCGGTGTCGCGTGGAATATTTGCCCCATATGGTTCTATAGTATTAAAAGATATAATATTGGTACATTCATCTCTTTGTATATTATGGAGGACTTTGCAAATATATACTACAAAGTGCAGGTAAAAGTTTGCAGTCTTGATATGTATAATTTCACTTTCACTAATTGGATGTTCTTTTTAGGATACAAGTGTTGATGATACTGACATTCTACAAATTCAAGGACTTGTGTGGTGTCCATAGGTAAGATTTCGCTTATTGTTCTTTCTTGTACATGCGGTCTTACAATCAAATTTATTACTAACATGTATAACACATATCATTTCAATCACCAATATAAAAAAATACTTTTCTATAAACACTCATTAATAACTTTACGCACACTCGGTACCTCAAAGGAAAGCAGCTGCTGACATTGTTATACCCTGCAGGGGCGGCTCGTTATATAGAGCCAAGGAGCCATGGCACTACCTGTAGTTTCAACCTCAGCAAGAATTTTTAATTAATTTCTAAAAAACCTTTATTTTTCTTTTAAATGTTAAACAATGCCTGCGTAAGTTTAATGAGTAGTGCAACATCGCAACGCATTTCTCTCCCCAACACAACGCGGTTAACCGTGCCATCATACCGCCAACCGGGCCAACTTATTTCTGGCCCGGCAGATCGATAAACCGCGGGGCGGTGCGCGGGTGGGTGGGGGTATAACGCGTCGCCTTCTGTATGCGTATTTGGAGCCAAACTCTAGCTGGCTCAATCGAGTGCGGCGTGCACGTGTTACCCGTATTTCGCGTCTCATATCGTCTAAATCTAACACAAAAAGTTCCGCTCCGCGCCATACACAATGAATCAAATTAGTTCATTACAGAATAAGCCTTTTCTAACATGTACTATTGAGGAAAAAGTGCAAATTAAACAGTTAGGTAGGCCTTTACCTGATTTGATCATTGTGTAAAAATAGACTGTGGCAACATCTTCAAGCGCTAATGCGTTGACTCGTAAAGATCGAAGATTTCAATAAGCGTGTGATTGAGTTATTTGCAAGTAAAGAAGAACGTCGAATGGACTTTATATATCGCAAAATATAACTTTGAGTTTATTTTATACTTACTATCTAACTACATATGTATTACTTTAATAAAAACTGTTTGAAATTATAAACCTTAAAAAAAGTTTTTTCTTTATTTAAAAGCCAAGGCATATTTTTCATGTTCTGTGGGTCTACCATCAAAATGTACCACGGGCCGCCACTGATACCCTGTATATGATATATGACTCATGTACTTCTTATTTTGATTTCAGGTGACACATTTTGGACTATATTATATGCTGTGGTTGGATTATCTCCAGGTTATCTTACTCTGGAGACGGTTTAGCTTTTTAAAAATTATTCCAAGTCAGGGTTCAAAAACGAATAAGGTGACGTAAGTTTACCATAGACATTTCAACTTAATATTGTTGAAATAATATTTAATTTATATTTAAAAGATATGTTTCTCTCTGTTAAGCAGATCGATTTATTTTATTATACGATATGTAGATAAGTATAGTCCATGGGTTCCTATTTTATTTCATTTACTTATGATTACATTTTTGTCAAGAACTTATCAAGAACTATTTATTTAATGTTAAAAATATACATATATTATAAATATGTTTCATATGTTATTTATTGTTAAAATTATAATAGAACTTCATACTATTATTTTTTGTTTTTATTTATGATCTCCACATTAATAGGATTTTACTAGTGATTTTACAGTTGACAATACAGGCTTGTCCGAGCAGTCGCAAAACCAGTTTACAAACAGTTCTTTTGTGAAAAACCAGATAATGTTTCATTGGTATTTATAATGGAGTTATCATAGCAACATATGTGGGTCCATCACAAAAGTACTGATTGCTAACTGGTTTTGCAGTTGCTTGGACAAATCTAATATTAAAGTTGCAGAAAGTTTACTGTACAACAATTAATTGCAATTCCGTGTTTATGGTAAATTATTAATTATTATTAATTATTAATTAACAAAACAGTCAAATTTTATTAGAAAATTAAATAGAAAGCCTGCACAATATCATCGAAGCTGTCAACTGACGTGAAATCGAAAGACTTTCAGGCGCGTATTTAAAAATAAATCATTTCAGTACATTCCGGCCTAAAATAGAAACTGACCTATAGCGGGTACGATCATGCTTCACGCAAAATTCCAGCATATCAATCGATCTTTCTAATAGACATTTCCAAATAATAAACGGAAAGCCATCTGTTCTTTTTGTACTTTTTTTCGATAAGTATGCGCAGAAACAACGCTAATGACGTCATAGGGGTGTCATATTGATCAAGTAAATTAATCTGGAATAGCAAAGCAAACTATATTTTAACTGAACAGTTTATATCTTCAATAAACATCAGTGATAGCTTTTAAATACTGACCTACATGTATATACGAAGTATGTAATAACTGTATCTTTGCCAAACATCGTAATATATAGCGTTTCTCATACATGATCGTACAAATACAGTTATCACGTGTGTCACACTACACAGTGAATATTTGCTTGTATTCTAATAATATTTACGTAGCTTTGTTTAATGAATTACAATACGCGTTTTAGAGGATCATATGAAAAGAAAACAAGGAATTATAGGCGTTATTTACAAGCACGGTTCACGCAAAACTGCAATTGTAAAACATTAGAAATATTTACTTTACTTGTAGTTTACTCTACTTTAGCCTACAAGTTTTAATAAATAATTAATGGGGCGCAACTATGATCACAATAGAGCTTGGGGCAACACTATTAACCCGCAACGGCTACTGAGATAAAAACTTGTATGACAACCAGTGAATAAAGGATATAGATATAGAAACATAACCTAAGAAGTTAACTTAAAAATAGTGTCTAATAATTATAATAGTCAGAATAGAAGTGTTTGGCGGTGATTGATTAGTTACTTCGAAGAACAAGAAGTTACTAAAGAATTGTTATAACGCTTAACGTTTAATAGCTGTGTCTATCGAATTCCGCTAGGTAGCCGTAGAGGCTTATACATTTACACGCACTTATAATTGAAACCAAACTCTAATTTCGGTGAAGTAGTTTATTAGAATAAATTATCCTTAGTAAAATTACATGTGATGGAGGTAACACAAATAGTTGCATACAACTAGAACTAAGACGAAGTTGGAAGCGACGTACAAAAAAAGAATATGGTATTGGCACGACCAGAATTCTGTCCAAAATGTTAACGAAAACATATGCGTTACATAAACTAGGGAATCCTCAACAGTTTAGATGTACTATAGCTTGTTACGTGCATGCTAATATTCAATAAATAATATGTATGATATGCAGTGGGCACTACTGGAAATAAAATAACCTATAACGGCGCCTCAAACTAAACGTCAAATATCACGCACCTAACCTCATTCGGCCAACTGTTTGTCGGGACCCACACAAAATCGCACGTACTTGGCATGATTCACGTAATGACAGTTACCTGTCAATGTCATATAAAGACTTATACCGTTGCCTAACTTGTACCGCAAGACACATTTTAACCGAACGGTTAACATTACTAGGTACTATTAAATCAGTGAGTCAACGGTGTACTCATACTGTGTGGTGTTTTCTTGGTTTCAGCTGTAACCTTAGATTTCGAGGTTTGCGAATCAGAGCGCAAAGATTTGGTTTTGTTATACATGCACATGTATTTACGCACGCGATGTGGTCTTATAAATATATAATGCATTTAAATGACGTATGCTGAGGAAATAGTTCAGGAAACTGACAGAAAAATACTGTTCAAAGTAGATTTTTGAGTATTAGAACCTAATTTTGCTGGTACAGGTTGCTTTTTCTTTCTAACCTCTCCGTGTGAGACGTGTTGTTGCTACCTTCACGCAAAATAATAACTATGTATTATTGAAATGAAATAGTATATTATTATACAAGTTTTATAAGACGTCAAATTGGCCACGAGTTGTTTTGGGCACGACGAGCGTAGCGAGGAGTGCCCAAATGGAACGAGTGCACCAATACGTCTTATAAAACGAGTGTAATATACTATTTTTTCTACTTTGCGTCATTAATTTTATATAAGTTTAGAAATTGTTGTTACTATATCGCGCTAAATTAGAATCTAGGGTATTTTGCGGGTACCACGTGGTAGCACTGTAGTAACTGTCAACTTAGTTAAGGATGAGATCGATGAGATAAAATCATGACAAAATATAATTGTGAATAATTTTACTCTACTTTAGCCTACAAGTTTGAATAAATATTCAGCGAGGTCGCAACGATGATCATAATGGAGCTTGGGGCAACACTTTTAACCCTACTGTGATAAATACATAAAACTTAACCTAAAAAGTTAACAATTTTAAAATAGTGGTTTCATAAGTATAATAATCAGAATAGAAGTGTTTGGCGGTGACTGATTAGTTACTTCGAAGAACAAGAACTTACTAAAAAATTGTTATAACGCTTAACGTTTAATAGCGGTGTCTACCTAATTCCGCTACGTAGCCGTTGCAGCTTATATATTTACAAGCACTTATAATTGAAACTCAATTCTAATTTCGGCAAAGTAGTTTATTAGAATAAATTATACTTAGTAAAATTACATGTGATGGAGGTAATACAAATACGTTGCACACAACCAGAACTAAGACGAAGTCGAAAGCGACGGACAAAAACGAATATGAATTGAACCGAGCATCCAAGCGTCCAAAATATTACCGAAAACTTATACGTTACATAAACTAAGAAATCCTCTACACTTTAAATGTACTATAGCTTCGTACGTGCATGCTGATAAACCATTTATTGCGCATATACAATCTCGCAGCAGTAATTAAAATCGTTCGTATCTACGATGTAGGTTTGATCTTCGCATAATACCTTATTAAAGTAAATGTGGTCCTTGAATTATATCTGAAAAGGGGATTTGATGTTTAGTTGAAAAGAATGATAACGATCACTTACTAGAGTCGTAAAACATCACCGTAAACGTCATGCTGGCGTATTTTGATGAACACAACAAAACCAAGAAAGCCCCAATCCTTTGGCCATACTATAGCAGGCTACACCCATGTTTAAATATGTATAGAATATTGATATTTCGCAGTTTATGTGATTGCAAGCGATTAAGAAGATGCAGTGTGTGGTTATGTTGGGTTATGTATTGTACATTTGACATATGGCATTTGATATCACTGTGTACCAATCAGACAAAAATGTTACTGTTTTCGGTATTACAATGTGTTAATTGTAACACCGAAAACAGTGTTACAATGTGTGCATTGTGAATGCAAAGCAGAAAAAATATATTTCGAAACCGAACCACATATTTATAAAATAGATATAACCTCAATATTCTATCGACAAATAGTGCTGACATTTACTATAAGTATATATAATTGTATATTACAATTAAACCAGCTACGATAAAACGTGCGATAACCACTATCAATGTTGTTTTTTAATACGACAAATAGTGCAAATATTGGTAGAGTTTATGAACCACAGCATCGGTTACTATGACTACTAATGAATATTCGTAGCGTACATACAATTATGTTTTATTTGTTAGGTTTTCTTTTGTTTGTTTGTTACAATAGCATCTGTCAAAATTATTTCACAAATGCAAAATTTATTTGCCAACACCATGTTAACCTACAATAATGACAACACGTTGGATTTGAGTAAATACGAAAATACTGAATGAAAAAATGGAAGACGTGATATATATTAGTATACTACGTAATACATTTCCATGTAAGCAAGGTCAAGGATTGATATGGAATAATGCGTAAACATTACGACTATTTGTCAAAAAGTAATAATAATTTATTGGTCTGCCTTTTTAGTCGCTTACAATCGCATAAACTGCGAAATATCTATATTCTACACATATTTAAACGTGCGTGTAGCATGCTATAGTATTTCCAAAGGGTTGGGGCTTTCTTAGTTTTGCTCTGTTCATTAAAATACGCCAGCATGACGTTTTCGGTAATGTTTTGCGACTCTGGTAAGTGATCGTGCATCATTCTCGTCAACTTAACAACAAATCCCCCTTTCAGATACAATACAAGGATCACATTTACCTGAATAAGGAGTTATGCGAAGATTAAACCTACATCGTAGATATGATCGGGTTGAAATACTGCCGCGGGATTGTATATGCGCAATAAATAGTTTATTGAATATCAGCATGCACGTAGCTCGTAGCTCGTAGCTCGTCGTGCCCAAAACAACTCGTGGCCAATTTGACGTCTTATAAAACTTGTATAATAATATACTATTTCATTTCAATAATACATAGTTATTATTTTGCGTGAAGGTAGCAACAACACGTCTCACACGGAGAGGTTAGAAAGAAAAAGCAACCTGTACCAGCAAAATTAGGTTCTAATACTCAAAAATCTACTTTGAACAGTATTTTTCTGTCAGTTTCCTGAACTATTTCCTCAGCATACGTCATTTAAATGCATTATATATTTATAAGACCACATCGCGTGCGTAAATACATGTGCATGTATAACAAAACCAAATCTTTGCGCTCTGATTCGCAAACCTCGAAATCTAAGGTTACAGCTGAAACCAAGAAAACACCACACAGTATGAGTACACCGTTGACTCACTGATTTAATAGTACCTAGTAATGTTAACCGTTCGGTTAAAATGTGTCTTGCGGTACAAGTTAGGCAACGGTATAAGTCTTTATATGACATTGACAGGTAACTGTCATTACGTGAATCATGCCAAGTACGTGCGATTTTGTGTGGGTCCCGACAAACAGTTGGCCGAATGAGGTTAGGTGCGTGATATTTGACGTTTAGTTTGAGGCGCCGTTATAGGTTATTTTATTTCCAGTAGTGCCCACTGCATATCATACATATTATTTATTGAATATTAGCATGCACGTAACAAGCTATAGTACATCTAACGTGTTGAGGATTTCCTAGTTTATGTAACTTATATGTTTTCGGTAACACTTTGGACAGAATTCTGGTCGTGCCAATACCGTATTCTTTTTTGTACGTCGCTTCCAACTTCGTCTTAGTTCTAGTTGTGTGCAACTATTTGTGTTACCTCCATAGCATGTAATTTTAAGTATATTTTAAAGTATAATTTATTCTAATAAACTACTTCACCGAAATTAGAGTTTGGTTTCAATTATAAGTGAAATATAAATGTATAAGCCTCAACGGCTACCTAGCGGAATTAGGTAGACACCGCTATTAAACGTTAAGCGTTATAATAATTCTCTAGTAATTTCTTGTTCTTAGAAGTAACTAATCAGTCACCGCCAAACACTTCTATTCTGACTATTATAATTATTAGACACTATTTTTAAGTTAACTTTTTAGGTTATGTTTCTATATCTATATCCTTTATTCACTGGTTGTCATACAAGTTTTTATCTCAGTAGCCTTGCGGGTTAATAGTGTTGCCCCAAGCTCTATTGTGATCATAGTTGCACCCCGTTAATTATTTATTAAAACTTGTAGGCTAAAGTAGAGTAAACTACATGTAAAGTAAATATTTCTAATGTTTTACAATTGCAGTTTTGCGTGAACCGTGCTTGTAAATAACGCCTATAATTCCTTGTTTTCTTTTCATATGATCCTCTAAAACGCGTATTGTAATTCATTAAACAAAGCTACGTAAATATTATTAGAATACAAACGAATATTCACTGTGTGGTGTGACACACGTGATAACTGTATTTGTACGATTATGTATAAGAAACGCCATATATTACAATGTTTGGCAAAGATACAGTTACATACTTCGTATATACATGTAGGTCAGTATTTAAAATCTATCACTGATTTTTATTGAAGATATAAACTGTTTAGTTAAAATATAGTTTGCTTTGCTATTCCAGATTAATTTACTTGATCAATATGACACCCCTATGACGTCATTAGCGTTGTTTCTGCGCATTCTTATCGGAAAAAAAAGTACAAAAAGAACTTGGAAATGTCTATTAGAAAGATCGATTGATATGCTGGAATTTTGCGTGAAGCATGATCGTGTCCGCTATAGGTCAGTTTCTATTTTAGGCAGGAATGTACTGGAAATGATTTATTTTTAAATACGCGCCTGAAAGTCTTTCGTTTTCACGTCAGTTGACAGCTTCGATGATATTGTGCACGCTTTCTATTTAATTTTCTAATAAAATTTGACTATATTGTTCGGTTTTTTTTTACCACCGTTTCTGGCTATGATAGAGTATGATATAGAGTTTGATGACTATATACATGATAGTATTAAATTTCCTCTTCTACGGTGGTAGTTTGCCCGGAAGTCACGTGGTAGTAAAATTCTAAATTTTCACCAGTTGCATACTTGAGTACTTTTTTAATATTATCTATCTTTTTGATATTGATATTCATTATGATTACTTCGGCGTATACCTCAACAAGAGATTTTAATGCATATTACGAAGTTAGCGAATGTTTACGACTGGTATATCAGTAGAAACTGGGTAGAAACGCGTTGCATGAGGGAGCAAAAAAGCACTGGATACTGAAGAAGTTGCGAAATAATTCCCGCAAAATTACTAAAACAAAGAAACTTCTGGTTGCAGTTATGTATATTCTAGAGCTAAGTTATGAAAGTTGGGTGCATAACCTCAATTTTTTTCTAACCTACGGCAAGGACATTTCTACAGAATTTTAGCCTGGATAACCTTGAGGTTACCAACGCAGAATTTTGCAAAATTTCGCGCGAAATCGCGAAGTTACATCACTCTATACAACATGTCTATATAAAAAAGACCTCATAAAAAACACACAATCAGATTAAGATCTTAAAATTAGTATATTACTCATTCAATTAGTTTTATCTTAGCATAATTTTAGGTTATTGTGTTTGGTAGCGATAAATAAATAGGTAGATATCGTGTAAACCGGGCTTGAATGCTCAAAACTATCGCGTAAAACAAACAATTATCCGGACAGGAACACTAAAAAGCGAAATACTTAACGACAATTTATTTTTTCTGAATAATTTTAACCTAAAACAAATCGCCAAGTTACAAAATCAATTCATAAACCGCAATAGACACGCAATTTCGCCACTCAATACCGCGTGTAGTCAGCATCTCAAAGAATGACTCAACTCCGCGACCTGGATCACCGGTTATGCGACACAACGCACAACTGAATTGCGTCTCAACACATCAAATGTTCTAAACCGGAAAAATCACAAATTAAATGATACCCTCTAACGAAGGAATGAGAAAAACCAGGAAAAAACGATCATAGAATACGGAAAACCAAGTTTGAACGCCCGCATCGCACAGCGTACACGTGGCAGTACGCCCGACCGGCAAGCACGTGTTCCGTTCGTATAACTTCGTAATACTACGCCCAATCGGCCCAATACTCTATGACAAGCCTGCATAAGGTCGAAAATCGCTAGCGCGACAACGCATGTACAAGACCCAGCCACCTTGCTTGCTGAATTGACCGCGAGATAACCACGTTGCCACATATACAACGTACGAACGTACGTAAAACCAACAGAAACAAAGAAACGAACCGTTCAAATCCAACAAATTCGCATACGAACCTTAAAAACTGACATAAACTGAGGCACAATCGACTTTTTAACGTCAAAACTACGCTATAAACGCGCATATTGCTAAAAACGTGGCAACACCGTGCGGGGAACACGAGCTATTATTGTATGTTTGTATAACGGTGCGAAAAACCGGTATTTCACCTCGTGAAAATCGCGAAAAACGAGCTATACCAACGAAATTGGCCTAATAACATCCGATTATAACCTTACTTCGTTTCATCACGCGGTTTCTACGTTACTGACCTGTTTTACCGGCGATTTTCGGTGTTATCGTTTACGCCGTTCCGTCTTGTAGGTTAATCCGGTAATCCTAGGCACTGGAAGTCCCCGGGATGACACAGGCACCGAATTTTGCACGTTTAGTCGCACCCGAGGTATTCTATGGCACCCGACCGCCCCCGAATGACTGACCAGGTCACAATACACACAACAGTCACGTGTGCGGCACTGTATCGACCAATGAGCGATCTACTGCGCTACTGACGTCACGGGAGAGAGATTCACACCCAAACTAGTGCGTTTCTTCGCTTTTAAACCTCTTTTTAGGTTATATACCTGGTTTATCGTCATTTATCGGTGGTTATTACGTTGGGAAACGTCCTGGTGGGTTCGGATATGGGTGAGATCGTTTGAGATCGGTTAAATTCGGTTGCGTGGAGCTGTTTTTGCGTTACGGTGGAACTGTCACGTGAGTGTAGCCCCACCACGCGGTTAGTAGCTTGTGATGCGCGAAGTTGTTGCGCAATGTTCATGTTTGTAACTGGTTTGTTTGTGTTCGGCAAGGTCAGGCGGTGTTTTCGTGTGTGTTGCGCGGAGAGTCTGTTGCACGAGGTTTTGTGGCTGGATATAAGTGACGGCGTTACTATTTTTTACGGATGCCGTCCAATGGGGAACGGGCACATCATGCGGTTATGATATGACTAACTGTTGATCGGCGTGCTCGGAGAATAAATAGTACGTTACGACGACCGCGTGTTAGGGATTTTATTGGATAAAAATGCGTAAATTGGTTTTGATGAACTTCTGGGTTTGAGGGTGTGCGCTGTTGTTTTTTGTTGTTGTTGATTGGGTATAAGTGGGTTTAGGGTGGTTTGGTTGCGCATGTTGAAAAGCGATGATTTCTTCGAAACTTTTGCGCATGTCTTATTGTGCTTTGTGACAAAGATAATGGGGATACTTAAAAATCAATTCGTCCTGGGTGGTTTAATTTGCAACAGGTGTTTAAAAGGTTTTTTTACTGACGTTTCGTCAGTGAGCATGTTTTTCTTTCATATTTTGTTAAATATGTAGGAGTATGTCATATTCCTGAATCATTTCTACATAAGTTGTATGACTGTTAAAATTCTTTGCCTCTCGGTGTAAACATGAGCGCGAGAGAAATGAAAAAAGTACCCAGTTTTTGCAGTTTAAATCAACGCAGTTAGCATGCAAATAATCCTTATTTACTGCGATACAGATCCCTTGAATTTAATAGCATTCCGACTATTTGTTAATTTTTAAGACCGAAATAAACATGAACAATATTTTGCGCAGTTCGGCTTCCCTCGCTTGTGGGTTTTGGTGCGAGGCAGATGAACGAGATGCGAAGTTTTGACGCGATCAGTGAATCCGTTTGAATCAGTGTTTGTAAAATATTATTGGGTATAATTAATTGTACTTCTAAATTCATTATTTATATTTAACTCGCACTACTATTCAAAATTCCGAAATTAAATTGTTCTGATCGTATCGTACTAATAGTAAATAATCTTCCACAGTCCCAGCTACGTTTCCATGTACCGTTACGATTGAATTTATATTAATCGGTTTAAAAATTACTGATAATTACTGAGATATCCGCTTCCATGAAAATCTTGTTCGCAACCTTTATTACACAAAAACTGAAGAAAACAAAAACGCCAATCTATAGAAGAGGCTCTAAATGCAACCTGAACAAAATATTGAAATTTTTGTGGCAAGCGGTTTACGAGGAAAAAATGGAAAGACGAACGTTAATTTAAAAGTGCAAAAATCGTATGTAGAAATGATTCGGGAGTATGATATACTTTATTTCATTTTTTTCCGTTCGGTAGTTTTAGAGTTATGCGCCTTCAAACACAGGTGTCAATATTATCGAAACGAGAGATTTTTGTAGTGAAATAAAACATTTTTTTTGCTGCTTGGCTCATTATTTAGCTCAACTCTTCAACTTAAAACAAAAATTCGACATTTTACTAAAATAGAACCAATTTTAGGTTAAATTTTTTTATCAATCTTATTACTTGTCTAATCAATATATCAGAAGTAACCTAAAAATATAAATTTTATCTTCAGAAAACTTTGTAATTTTTTAGATTTAATGTATTTTTGACAAAAAAAAATAATAAAACACTATAAATTCTGCTGAACGTTGTTTATTCAACATTATATAAAAAATACAATATGTTCCTCAAAAAACATACAATTAATTAACACATATCACAATGCAAGTAACCTTTATTTAAGTTTAGCAACAAACGTGTGATAAATATACGAAATTGCTTAATCCATTTCCAATATAACCTCTCTCTTTTTAATATTCTCAATCCACAAAACAAAAAATTCAATTTTCAACAAAACTAATCATCTAATACGTAAGAAAACGGCAACAAAGCTGCCCTTACTATTTTTTGTCATTCACAAGAAAGTGTCAACTAGAACAATTCGAAAACATTCAAAATCATTCGAAAACAATAAATAAACGATCCATATATGGAACTATCTATAATAATCAACTAATATTCGTCAATAGACAGAATTATCGACGAAAATTAAACTATCTAACTACAGAAAAAAAACACTATCGACTTAAGTTGTTTATGTAAATATTCTTCAACTCCGTTTTTGGTTGATTCTCGAACAGAGCAGCCCTGTTCTGCCCCTCACCCTTCTTCACCCAATGCCCGTAAACTTTAAACGCACAGCCATCGATAACCTAAAAAAAAATAAAAAAAAATTTTTAGGTTAACTTTATTTTTCTTAAAAACTACCTTCCGAAGGACCTTAATCCTGTACGGATCAAGCCCGGCGTTGCTCATATTAATCGGCTCGGGCGTACAATGCAGCCTCTGAATTCTAACGGCAGCCCTAGCGACCATAATCGCCCATTGGAATTTCTGTTTAGGGTTAAAATCACGTTGTTGAAGTTTCTATAAAAGAACAAAGAGAATTAGTTTCCGATGAGTAATTTGATTTATTTATACAGGTATAGTGGTTATTTCTAAGTCACACGTCAAATGTTAGGTTAGGTTTAACGAAACGGCACAAAAGCACTGTGTTGCGTTCGTTACCAAAGCTATTTCCTCGATACGGCTGTACCTACGACTGTCCCTTCGCAGGGAGTGCTTCAAGGGGGCTATATCTTCGTCCCATAGTGGCTGAAAATTATATACAGAGTGTTTGTAGGGCGGTGTAAGCTAGAGTTTTAGGCAACCAAATATACGCATATTTGTCATACAGGTTATCGTTTGTTATCGACTGAGTTCAACTTTCTATTATAATTAACATTTAACAGTTTAAATAATAATAACGTTTGAGCGATTTTTGACGTTTGAGGTTATGTCTTACCATCGTATGGAAGAAAGGGTGTTCCAAGGCTTCACAAATCGAAATTCTTTTTGCTGGATCGACAACTAATAATTTCCTAATTAGATCTTTGGGTTCATCCGAAATATCTGTCCATTCTGGTGAGCTGAACGAATATTTGCCCTCCATTATGCTACGGAGCATCACCATCTGTTTGCGATGCCAAAACGGTGGACAACCAACTAATCTACAGCAAAAAAAAGGAAGATTTTACAAGAAAATTGACCCAACAACAATTTAACAAATTTTGATTTTTTTTTGTCAATATAAATCGACAGGTATCATAGGAAATGATGAAATAAATTCATAAATTCAATTACCACGTAATTAAAAATTGACGCAAGTACTGATGGAAGGTTTTTGAAATTAATATAAATTCCGGTAAATTACCAACTGTAATTAAAATTTTCGGTTAATTACCGGTAAATTACCAACGGTAATTTAAATTGACGATAAATTACCGATGGTAATTTATGCAAATTACGGTAATTAAAAATCGGTAAATTACCATTAATTACGGTAATTAATTTGGTAATTCATGCGGTAAATTACGCTTTTACAAAAGAAATAAAAAGAAACTGTTTCTCTGTAACTAAGTTTTTCAAATCTAAGTTTTTTGTTTTTAAATTTCAAAATCACAAAATAAACATTGTATATTTAAAACGTTCAAAGATGAAGTCATTTGGCACTGGAGAATTCATAATATTTACATTATGACGCACACGCCAGCTTTTATTTTTACGAGATGCATGTGTTGAGGTCAGTTGAGTTCAACTTATAAATAATAAGGACTTTCATTTTCACGTTTACGTATCAAAATATGAATGACTAAAAGTGAAATTACTTTAGTCAAAAATAAACATAAACCATATTTTACTAATGTGTCACCAATTTCATAATAGATATTGGAATTATTTTGTAATCGCACTAATAAAAAAAGCGTAAAGAACAAAAAATTGTGGTTATGTTGAGAATTGTAAGTGCTAGCTATGGTTATTACCAACGTTATAAAAATAAATAAGACTTACAGTGTGTACATTATAACCCCACAAGCCCATCTGCAAAAAAAAGAATATCAATTAAAAATTTTTTAGGTTACAATCTTAGAAAACCTACGTGTCAACCTCGAAGGAATATCCGGGTGCGTTTTCGAACATATTACATTTTAGCGTTTCAGGAGCTAAATATCCAGGTGTACCACACAAATCTAAAAAACAAAATAAATAAAAACCATAAAACAAATAAAAACAATAATTGTTTCAATTTTTTTACCTGTCAGTTTTTCGCCTTTTGATATAGCTTTCGCAAAGCCAAAATCAGTAATTTTAACATTAAGGTTGTCATCTAGTAAGATATTTTCTGGTTTCAAATCCCTATGTACGATTCCAAAACTGTGGATGTGTTGGACCCCGTCAAAAATTTGTTTCATTATATACCGTGTCTTTTTCTCGGATAAAGTCACGACCGTCGTCAAATAATCAAATAATTCCCCGCTTTTGCATATCTCAAACACGAGGAATATGAAGGTGCTCGATTCGAAAACATCTTGCAGTTCGACTAAAACGAGCAAATTTAGGTTATAATTTTGATCGGATACAAAACAAAGGTTATTACTGAGTTCTTACTTATGTACGGGTGTCCGGCAACCATTCGTAGAATTTGTATCTCTTGTTTTGTCTCTTCGTACAGAGAATAGCCATCTTGATCGATGCTAACGTCTATAATTTTAGCTGCAAATTCCTTCCCGGTTTCTTTCTCGATGCACCTACGCACTGTCGAACTAATTCCCCTAAAATAGCCACCAGAAATCAATAAATGAACGCAGAATAAACAAAATAAAAACGAAATCCAAACAAAATCTACAAAACAAAAGACTACTTTGTTAGCAACACGAAAAATAATCGATTTCTTAACCAAACTTATTAGTGTATTTAGATATTTACCTTCCTAAAATTTCTTTTGGTTCATATTTTGCGTAAAATTCTTTGGCAGCGTCTTTGTCTGGTAATTCTTCTTCATCGTCTTTTGCCATTTTCTGTCGTTTTGACGGAATTTATTGGCAGTTGTTAGGCAACGGGCGATGACTACTTATTTAATTAAGTCAGAATTGAGCACATGACGTCTGGGTGATATATTGCCAATAGGTTTCCTATTGAATAATCAAAGGTATAGCTGGTGGGTATTAATCACAAATAACCTGCAGCGATGACGAAATATCAAAACACACTGTACAGGCTGACGGTAGCTGTAGTGGTTTTCCACCAAACCAGTGTCGCCAACCTTTTTCCTTTTCGGTAGTAAATGCAATATATTCACAGTATTTCTTTTGATATAAATTCTATAAATAGACGAGTATTTATAGAATCGGTGTAAGCAACTTAACTAACTTGCGTGTTTGTATATTAGTCTATTAAGAGTAAAAATGAAAAAAGCAGTGTGAATGAACATGTAGAGTGGTCTCAATTTTCAGTAACTTTGATTTAAAAAAATAAAACCTTATTTTAGTACTAATGTTGTTAGTTACCAACCCCTTCTTATGGGAATTTACGTGTATAGAAAAGTGCTGATTACGCGAGTACCGTTGGAGATATGGCAACGAAACTAACACTGTTCGAAGGAGCATTCTTTGGTCAATCTAAATGTGAAAAAGTCCGATCCGAAATATGTAAATTTGTAACCGTAATTAATTAATAACTGATTATGTGACACGAAATATTAGCAAAAATCGGGATATTCAATAGGCTGTATCTCGTTGACCATTTGTTGCATCTTAATATAACCAACACCATTCGATTCCGTTGTTCTTAAGTTATAGGAATGTCAAAAAGATTTAAAATTAACAAGTTCTGTGTTATAGGTTCGTTGTTGAAAAGCTATTCAAATGATGAGTCACACCACTTCATCTTCAAGCAATATTTTCAAATCATCATTAAGTTGTCATATGTGAAGTACCGACATAGTTAGATACCATGTTAGAAGAAACACAAGCGTTTTTTTTATCAAGGTAAAGTAATTAGTAATTATCTGAGGCATTTGTGATGATTTCGTAACAAACGAAGCTATACTTTTATAGTTTATTTCAACTCCGTCACCAGACGAGTGTACACACGTATGGTACACCTGGTGTTTCAAAAGGTACCAAGATATAACTTTCTTTAGTTCCTTTCTTTCTTCGTGTATACATAAGTATAATGAACTTGTGTGTCGTCTGAACGTAGTGAAGAAACTTAATAAGTGAATGTAAAGTAACAAATATATTGAGTTCAACTCGGTCGGTCTAGAAACCGGTGTTAGTTTAATATGCAATTTTAATTACCATGTGTTGTGTTGTTATGTTTTCAGTGAAATCGTTTAAAATGCTTGTGCGTAATGTGCTACGATATATAGTACAGTTTGAACAGGTTTTGTACTGTTGTTGACTGTTATAGTTCCTCACATGGATAAACGTATTATAGATGGCGTTGTCAACAGTCGTAGGATTTACATTACAGTAAGTTTGAAGCAAACAGTGCCAAAAACTGCCATCTCTCGTTTCGATAATATATTGACTCCTGTGTTTGAAGACGCATAACTCTAAAACTACCGAATAGAAAAAATTGAAATAAAGTATATCATACTCCTGAATCATTTCTAGAGCCTCTTCCATAGATTAGCGTTTTTGTTTTCTTCTGTTTTTTGGGTAATAAAAGTTGCGAACAAGATTTTCATGGAAGCGGATATCGCAGTAATCAATCGTAATTATTTACTATTAGTACGATACGATCAGAACAATTTAATTTCGAAATTTTGAATAGTAGTGCGAGTTAAATATAAATAATGAATTTAGATGTACAATTAATTATACCCAACAATATTTTACAAACAGGGATTCAAACGGATTCACTGATCGCGTCAAAACTTCGCATCTCGTTCGACTGCCTCGTACCAAAACCCACAAGCGAGGGAAGCCGAACTGCGCAAATATTGTTCAGATTTATTTCGGTCTTAAAAATTAACAAATAGTCGGAATGCTATTAAATTCAAGGGATATGGATCGCAGTTAATGAGGATTATTTGCATTCTAACTGCGTTGTCCTGCTAACATTCGTTCCTGGGATGTCGGCTTCCATCAAAATCTTGTTTACAACCTTTATTACATAAAAACTGAAGAAAACAAAAACGCCAATCTATAGAAGAGACTCTAGATGCAACCTGAACAAAAACTGAAGTTTTTGTGGTAAGTGGTTTAAGAGAAAATAAATCGGAAAGACGAGCGGGAATTTAAACTGCAAAAGTCGGGTACTATTTTTCACTTCTCTCGTGCTCATGTTTACACCGAGTGGCAAAGACTTTTGACAGTCATACAACTTATGTAGAAATGATTCAGGAGTATGACATACTTTAGGTCATTTTTTTTTGTTCAGTAGTTTTAGAGTTATGGGCCTTCAAACACAGGAGTAAATACTATCGAAACGAGAGATGGCAGTTAGGGAGGTTCTCTCGTGCGTGGTCACGTATACTAATAGAGGTTGAGTTATTATCACTATTATTGATGTTATCTACAAATCTTGAGCACTTTCAACAGGACTGACGTAAAAAAGACAACTATGTACACCTGATAATAATCTACCTCACTTCAGATATGAACAATGACATTTACGCAAATATATGACATCTATAAAAGTACGATAAGGCATAAATACAATTATCCACATCTGTATGCATTAACATCTTATTTCCACATTACCAAAATCTGAAATTAACACTTTAAAAACTACGTTAAACTTATTCAAACTTTAGCTACCTACTTCAGTACCTTCTGAGAAATGTTAGCTGTATTATTAGCTTATAATACTTAATATAGATTCATACTTGGAGTTTGTATGTCAACCACTTGCTAGTAAGGCATTTCTGTCTTATCTTGCCCCCCACAGAAAATCAGATTATAAACTGAATTGTCTGTTATCTTGCCAATACAGCACTGAACGATGTTCCTGTCACAATTAAATACAAAGATTGCAAATTCGCAAAAGTGCGATTCTACATATCGTGTCCGGTAGCATAATATTAAAATAGGTGTATAATGTTTGTGTAAACAAGAATTCCCTGAAATATGTTACTGTTAATGTACCTGTGAATACACCAATTAAATATTTCCAGGTAAGTGTTATTTTGTTTATATGTGTTGAGTGGAAAATGATTGTCGTCAAAGTTGTGCAGAAATTATACCTAATTTTTGCAATTGTTGACGTAACTTTTTAGACAATAGTTCTAGGCAAATCAAATTTGGTATACATCAACGGCATATAATTAACTAAAGAAAATTACAAAAACAATGTTACAACTCTTAGTTCCTTCTAAGTTACACTTAAAAATGTAAATTAGTAACGCAAAACAAAAAGGAAAAAATGTCAGGTATACTTTGAATTCACGTATGAAAGCCTACTAACGATGACAAATGAATTCAGTTGGCAATTTTCGTTGATTAGAAGTAAAATGAGGCATCTTAGTGAAGTGCAAGTTGCTAGTGCTGGCGCCCTTATTCAGCATGGCCACTCTATTCGACATGTTAGCAGGGACCTTCGAGTCTCCCCTTCTGTTATTCAGCGTTTATAGAATCGGTTTCGGGAAACTGGCCAATATGTTAGAAGAGCTGGACAAGGTCGAAATCGAAAAACTACTCAAAATCAAGACCGATTTCTTGTCCTTTCCTCTCTACGTCAGCGTACTGCCACAGCACGAGACCTCCTAAACGACCTAAGACGAGCACATGGAATAGAAATTTCTTATCAAACTGTTAGAAACAGATTAAAAGAAGCGAATTTGAAACCAAGAAGACCTGTCCGCGCACCACGCCTTACGCAGCATCACAAAGGAGGTTCGCTCTGGATCACAGGGATTCGTCACTGGACGCCTTTCCAGATGAGTCCAGATTTCGTTTAACTCGTTGCGACGGTCGAGTACGTGTATATAGACGTCCTGGTGAACGCTACGCAGCCGCTACTATACAGGAAGTGGATAGATTTGGTCGTGGATCTGTGATGGTTTGGGTTGGAATCAGTATAGACAACAGAACTGATCTTGTTGTGGTTCCTGGTAGACTAAATTCCATGAATTACAGAGGAAACATCTTGGAGGACCATGTGGTGCCTGCTGTATAAGGCGTCGGTCAAAATTTCATCCTAATGCAGGACAATGCAAAGCCACATATCGCCGGCATCACCTTTTACAAGATCGTGGAATTCAGGTCATGGAATGCCCGGCGTTAAGTCCTGACCTGAATCCTATTGAACACGTGTGGGATCAGCTTGAGCGACGTGTTCGCAAGCGCCCCAATCGACCACTAGCCATATAGGAACTGACACAAGCCCTGATTGAGGAATGGGAAAGCATACTCCAAGAATCACTCTATGACAGTCATTTCCATTTTGTTTTGCGTTATTAATTTATATTTTTAAGTGTACCTTTGAAGTAACTAAGATTTGTAACATTGTTTTTGTAATTTTCTTTAGTTAATTATATGCCGTTGATGTATACCAAATTTGCCTAGAGAACTATTGTTTAAAAAGTTACAGGTTTCGAAAAAAGTGTTTTTTAGCGGTGTATAAAAATAATTAAAGAATTGTTATTAAACTTGCTACGTTGTTTATTAGGCATCAATAAATATAGAAACATTTATATTTTTCCACATTGCGAAGTTACAACATCCGCCATCTATGAACCGGGAACAGAACCACTTTCGCTAGGTAGTTCGCACTGTGGCGCTAGTGTCGCTTCGCGATCATTTGACGTTTATTCTAAATTTGCCATTCCTTCTCATATTTCTCTGGTACGTGCTTCGTTCAATACTCGAACCCGGCGAGAAAAATCCAGAAAACTCATTAAAACTATTATTAGTAACCGAGTTCTTATCGCGTTGTGTGTAGTTCCATCTAAAATCAACATAGTGCCGATTTTTCGCGAAGTAGTCACCGATAAAACGATGAAAATGAAGATTAACAAGTACTTAATATTGCAATTGATTATTAGAAGTCCTAAGACTCTCGAAAAGTGCGCCTTTTGTGTTTATTAAGTGTGTTTTTAGTGGAGTGTTCGCCGAATAGGATATTCGAAAGACCGCGAGGGAAAAGTGAGGTTAGATTTTTGTGCGAGACTGGTGAATTGTTCGCGAAATTTTGAGTGGAAGACAAGGACTTTATTTAGAAACGGTTTTTCCCTATCCTGATCACCCCGATATGCATACTAGTGAACATATATTTCAATACGACTACAAATTTGGACTTAGGAAGAACAAAATTACCAAATTGTGCACGAATAAGATGGTGGTAGAGTGTGTTTTCATGAGGCCCAGAGTTGGATACAGAGCACGAAATGATCCGGGCGACTGACACATCATGAACGCTGTTCAATATGAGTTCCTAGCACATATTTGATATTCATTCAAATTCCAAGTAAGTGGCGAAATATCTACGAAAAGATATCGTTTTTTTTTCGGTTGTAAAAAAAGTATCTAGTCTGTCCGAAACGTCAAAAGAATTAACCAAATATTCATTGTGCAATATTACGTTACCTCCGTTTGCCATAAACAACAGGTTTAAACCTGCAGACATTTATTTGTTGAAGACACAAAGGTTTATTTCTTTTAAACGAATAAATAGAAAATTTCGTTTTACTCAAAACTAGTTCTACTATGAGTTGCAAAAGTATTAAAATTTTTTTCTCCTAAACCGCTTACCCAAAAAAATTCAAATTTACACAGAGTATAACTCAAGATCTTGTCTACAGATTGGCATTTGTATTTTCCTAATTTTCCTTGCAATAAAGGCTAGAATTGAAGTTGCAGGTTAGAAACGGTGGACTCTTTGTTTAATGAAAGAATAGTTTGCAAGTGTACATCGCAGAGCTGTAACTATGTTTTTTGTTGTTTTTAACGCATTTTTAATCAACAGAAACAATCAAATTTAATATTATCAGGTAGCAGCAAACAAATAAAATAACAAAAGAAATTATTTTTACTCAAACCCCAATAATATGCATAACAGCTTGAGTTTGGGTAAAATCAAGATTATATAAATATAGGCTTACCATACGTCCCGGTTTGAGACATCGGTCCCGGCGTCCAGGCTGGTTTGGTATTATGTCCCGGTTTATCTTAGTTGTCAGTAAGTTGAAATATTTTAGAAATGTACAAAGAGCGCAAATCAAATTTTCTCTGTCAAGAAAACTGCCCTCATGCTTTTGATGCTGCCTTTATGAGAAAGATACACTTTATCATGATTTGAAGGTTATCAGCAACAAAGTGTTAAATAGTGGCTAATCGATTAATGATTGTAACAATATTTCAACGCAATTCCACAATTTCGAATTTATAGAACGAATGTATCTCTGTTACAGAAAAATGTTTATAACTTTTACAAAAATTGTTTATCATTTCTCTGCTAAACGAAATTGTAGATGAAAAACATCCATATGACAATATTATGTAGAGTACCGACTGGAGGAAATTTATTTTAGTTGGCTACGTAATTAAAATGTTTATATTTGTTAAAAAAATGTTTGAATAACTTTCTATCATACACAAAATTGTAGGTTATTTGTTCGGTTAGTCATACATGAATGCTCCGAGGCGAAGTACTGAGGTGTCTTCATTTGAATATGGATTATACTTTTCGGTGTTCTGGTTTAGCAAAATATTTATAACTTTTCCAAAAATGACTGCATAATTTTCTATCATTAGTCGAATTAAAGTTGTATAATGGAGGTTGTATAGTCCTTTGGTATTGATTTTAGAATATTATGTGTCCCACGCTATAAACAAAGTATATTAATGGGCTTAAGAAATAAAATTTAGGTTTTTCCATACACACAAGTTGCAGACAGTCATACGCTCTACAGCAAGAAAATATGTTGCTGCTTACACAATATCCCACAACAACGTACCAACACAAACTTATGTTTGCTTAAATGGAACACTAGGTATATTATTGCAGTTTTCAGTAAGATTTTTATCCTAATTGTTTTGACATCAAATTATATTAGGCTTTTGTCAACTGTTTCTGAGATATTGTGAAATTGAAATCAAAAACAAGCATTCTTCAAAAAATCTTTCCGGGGTAACTAACAAGGATAAAACAAAGGAACTAATTTTGGATAATAAAAGTATCGCACTTTTTGACAGTTATTATTGATTTGCGAGTCTAATATGACTTATCCCGAACAACTTGACATTTGCTAAATAATGTCAAATAGTTTAAGAATTTTAATTGGAACACCCTTCATATCTTGACTTACTTCGAAAGATCGAGAACAGCTAAAAAGTTATTAAGCATATAATTTGTCATTTGTGACTTAACAATAATAATACACAATAATTCATAAATTAATATTAAATATCCAGATTGGTCGACAATCTTGTTGGTCGAAATTCAACAATCTCACAAATGTAGTGATGGCATGCAACAACTTACAGCCATTGTAACCTGGTACTATGAATTTATGTCACAGTGTCAGTAATACTTTCATAAGAATAAATAATTAAATAAATGGATAATTGTAAACTGAATAAATAATAATTATTTCAGTACGATTGTCAAGAGTGCACATGTCAGCCGTCTCAGGTCAATGCGTATAAGTCTCGAACTTCAATTCTCGGTGGAAATATATTCTGGAAACGCCAAGTCCGAGTATTTCCAACGATAGTCTAATTTGACTTCATTTATTGTTCTTCAAAATAAATGTTGGCATCTCTAATTTTATGCAATGGTTAAAACAGATAATATATTTTTTCTACTTTGCAATCACAATGCACACATTGTAACACCGTTTTCAGTGTTACAATTAACACATTGTAATACCGAAAACAGTAACATTTTTGTCTGATTGGTACACAGTGATATCAAATGCCATATGTCAAATGTACAATACATAACCCAACATAACCACACACTGCATCTTCTTAATCGCTTGCAATCACATAAACTGCGAAATATCAATATTCTATACATATTTAAACATGGGTGTAGCCTGCTATAGTATGGCCAAAGGATTGGGGCTTTCTTAGTTTTGCTGTGTTCATCAAAATACACCAGCATGACGTTTACGGTGATGTTTTACGACTCTAGTAAGTGATCGTTATCATTCTTTTCAACTAAACATCAAATCCCCTTTTCAGATATAATTCAAGGACCACATTTACTTTAATAAGGTATTATGCAAAGATCAAACCTACATCGTAGATATGAACGATTTTAATTACTGCTGCAAGATTGTATAGGCGCAATAAATGGTTTACCAGCATACACGTACGAACCTATAGTACATTTAAAGTGTAGAGGATTTCTAGTTTATGTGACGTATAAGTTTTTCGGTAATATTTTGGACGCTTGGATGCTCGGTTCAATTCGTATTCGTTTTTGTCCGTCGCTTTCGACTTCGTCTTAGTTCTGGTTGTGTTCAACGTATTTGTATTACCTCCATCACATGTAATTTTACTAAGTATAATTTATTCTAATAAACTACTTTGCCGAAATTAGAATTGGGTTTCAATTATAAGAGCTTGTAAATATATAAGCCGCAACGGCTACGTAGCGGAATTAGGTAGACACCGCTATTGAACGTTAAGCGTTATAACAATTCTTTAGTAAGTTTTTGTTCTTCGAAGTAACTAATCAGTCACCGCCAAACACTTCTATTCTAATTAATATACTTATGAAACCACTATTTTAAAGTTAACTTTTTAGGTTAAGTTTCATGTATTTATCACAGTAGGGTTAAAAGTGTTGCCCCAAGCTCCATTATGATCATCGTTGCGACCTCGCTGAATATTTATTCAAACTTGTAGGCTAAAGTAGAGTAAAATTATTCACAATTAGATTTTGTCATGATTTTATCTCATCGATATCATCCTTAACGAAGTTGACAGTTACTACAGTGCTGCCACGTGGTACCCGCAAAATACCCTAGATTCTAATTTAGCGCGATATAGTAACCACAATTTCTAAACTTTTATAAAATTAATGACGCAAAGTAGAAAAAATAGTATATTACACTCGTTTTATAAGACGTATTGGTGCACTCGTTCCATTTGCGCACTCCTCGCTACGCTCGTCGTGCCCAAAACAACTCGTGCGCCAATTTGACGTCTTATAAAACTTGTATAATAATATACTATTTTTAATTTTTATTAAATAATAATTCTTATATTTAGAAAAGTACACTATCCAAAAATAGAAGTGGTTCAATAAGTAATTATACATACCTGTTGCATAATATCATCAACAACTGATTTTCGGCGGAATAAAAAATAAAACCGAACGAGAAAATGAGAAAACTATTGAATACGGTTCTGAGAGTTGATCGTTTGAAATCGTCGCGCGAAGCCTCGCATCGCTTTCCGCCCGTAATCCCCATTCCCCGAGGGGAACCATCCTGCGCACAGAATCGATTACATTCATTTCACTCTTAAAAATTCCCAAATAACTTTAATGTTATTGTACATCAATGGATGAGTATCACAATAATTAAGGATTGTTTACGTGCTAACTGCGTTGTCCTGCTATTGTTCGTTTCTGAGATATCCGCTCCCATAAAAAGCTCGCTTACAGACTTTGTTACATACAAAATCAAGAAAATAAAAACGCCAATCTATAGAAGAGGCTTAATACTAACACTATCACGTTTTTTTGCGAAACAATAATTAATTATGTTTACATACAATGGTGTATAATGGATATTTCCACCTGTAATAATGTATTTATTCTTAAAACAGGTGCACAATCTTTAACAACATGTTTGTCTAGTGACGTTATATGGACGTTAATAAGGATTATACACAAATAAAACAAGAAAATATTACAAAAAAGGAATTACAACGTTCGATCTGTTTAGTTCACTGATTAATACAAATTGTAGGTAATTTTCGTTTCTAAATATACAAATATTTATTAGTGGTATGACGTACGAACGAAATGAACGAATTAGCTGTTTATTGCATGACACTAAGCCAGAATTATGATTGAGTATCGAAAAATAATTTGGTCCGAAGCCAAAGTAATCGCACATAGGTTATTACATTCTATTTTTAATCATATCTACGTTGCTTTTTCAAGAGATAACCTCGTTCAAACACTAGATAATAATCTCACAATCCTTCGATCAGTTTTGAAATTGACGTCATCTATTTTCTGTCTTCATCTATGCTCCATCTATTCCAATCACTTCAAGCCGGGGCTACACATTCGTATACTTGCCAAATATCAAATATTTGCCACATGTTAAACATTTGTCAAATATATTTGCCACGCAAATCGAAAATTTTTGTTATTGATTGGTCTAAACTATGCCATGAGTGATTTATTTTTCCTTTTAAGTTCGTTCACCGAATATTTTTCATCCATCCTTGATTACCGGCTGTTTTTTTATAAAACACGAAAAAATCTATGACATACTAACAAATTTGTACAATATTCCGTTTGTGATTTCGGACCGTCAGAGTTGCACTGCAGCAGTAAATGCATCGGACATTGATGCATCGCCGCATTTTCTAATACATTTTTCTTTGAGGACTTGCTACATGTGCGTACCGAATGGGCACTAGCTATTTTTTTGATTAGTTCGCCTTATTTGCACATTAGCTTTTACAAATCAAACATAATTTGATTACGAACAAGCAAGGTTTTATTTTATAATGCCGACATATTTTTAACTACATAAGTGCAGAATTCACTGCGTACTAACAAGGGCATTCTTGTGAAAATTTACAAAACAAATGTTGACGAAACTGTTTGTTTCATTTTAATGATTTTTTGTTTAATTCATCAGCTTTCTGTATTATCAATTCGCAGCATCTAATTTTAACAGACTGTAAAACAATACAATTGGTCATTTGATGTCAACTAGTTTAAATAAATTATTATTTTAATGAGAAAAAATATATATTTTTTTATTTAAATTAGGAAGATATTGCCCATAAAAGAAATGTTAGATATGGTTTCTTCGTCATCTTTAAAGTTCTACTAAATCCAATTGTACTATTAGGTTCGTTGTATAAATATGTCCTAATATTGTCTGAAATACAGATCAATTAGCTTCTGAAACAAAAATGTAAACAAATGAGCTTCAAAATATAACCTTTTTGTTGAATAAACAAGCTACACAAAATTGTCTCAACTATTAAAATATTTTTAACCGCTTTCGTTTCTCTTCAAATAATAAACATCATAAAAATCGACAAATATATAAATACAAGCAAATGAAGTATAATTTTCCAAATAAATTATTTTATAGACATGCTGCTGTCTTCAATATTTTTATGATGTTTGTTACTTGAAGAGAAACGAACGCGATTAAAAATATTTTAATAGTAGAGACAATTTTGTGTAGCTTTTTTATTTAACAAAAAGGTTATATTTTGAAAGCTTATAAATGAGTATCATCTATATTGTTCATAGAAAAGCATCAACTTAGGATACACTCTGTATATGGTGTACGTTTTTCTTGGAAAGAAATAACATTGCGTTTATGTGGACAGGTAAAAACAACAATTTTTTTTTTAATTTCTGTCTGACGGTTTCCGGAAAACTGTCTGTCTGACGGTTTCACAAAATTACAATTTTATGCGGTTTTCGCCGATTAGAAAAATCAAAAATCTTACTAATAATTACAAATCTATTGTCAATCTACGTATACGACCTACTACACACAAAACGAAATTAAAAAATGGAAAAATTAAACAGCGTACTAAAATGTTCATCGAGTGCACTGCTTGAAGTGCAGCGACAATCGGTGCACTTTTTTTACGTATGAATTATTTACGTACATGTTTTTTATGATGTTTATTTAATAACTCAGTAATTCTGTTGACAAGATGCATGTGGTGCCTATTAAATTAAAATTATTTCAGATTTACTTACACTACGGTCAGTTTTATTTCTGTTATAAGTAAAAGTTACTTAGAATCTAATCCGGATTGTTACGAAAATATCATGAAGGTTTTCAAAATGCAGAAAAAATCAAAAGAATTAACGGAAATTGGTAAAAAATTGGTGTGCAAATTAATGACGCACATGCCAACTCTGGTTGAAAAGACAAAACGATAACATTTGCTAAATCTGTAATAAAAAGTATTAATGAATTGCATGTACATAATTGACATAAGATTATTCAAACAGGGAAGTGTCAAATTTGCTGACTACGAAGAAGCTGAACGTAACCCGATATAATGCTGGACAATCAATAATATTGAATAGTCTGATATCATTGATTTAAAGTTGTAGGTCGCAATTAGAAGTTAGGTTAGAATTATGTAATTTGATGTTAAATTGGTATAAATATAGAGACTATTTTTACTTTATCATTCGCAGTATGTAAAGTATTGTAATCATGCCAAAAAATTTTTTTGAGATTTTAGCGGAAATGTCTTTTTGGGTCCCCTGAACATTTTTGACCAAGGTACAAAAAAATGTCTGTGTGTGTGTGTGTGTGTGTGTGTGTGTGTGTGTGTGTGTGTGTGTGTGTGTGTGTGTGTGTGTGTGTGTGTGTGTGTGTGTGTGTGTGTGTATGTGTGGATGTGTGGATGTGTGTACCCGTTTTTGTGGCGACGATTCCGGAGAAACTACTAAAGGTATCGGGACGAAACTTCATATTTAGAAGTTTCATAACCAAACTGAAAGCTGAAAAGCTTTCTGTTGAAAATGGTCCAAAAGAACTGCAGGTTTAGTCTTAGCATTTTTGAAACATTTTGTAAATAAGCCGCCATTTCTGGAATTTCGTCGAAATAGTTAAATAATAAATTAAAGAAGATGAAATTCTGAATAATTTATCACTATGACATTTTTTGGTACAATCAATAGTTTAGCTGCATGAGCAAATTCTATTTCATCGAAATCGGTCGTACTCCTTTAAACCTAGTAGCCAGGATATGTCAGATTATATGTCAGATATGATTCTAATGACAGTACGTAGTGTCAAACGCAAATGTTTTGACAACCTACTGTCAATATAAGCTGCGTTCGGATATAGTATACCGTACACTTTTTACACCCAATAACACGTAAGTGTCATTTGGACAGTGTACCCTGTGTCAGCGGAGTACAATATCCGACCGCAGCTTTATTCGACATATCTGTCTAGTTCTATTAGTTTTATTTTAATGCAGACATAGCCGATCTCGGTCAAATAGAATCTCATGCAGCTAAACTATTAATTTTATATATAGTATGATAAAGTCATGTGCCTGGCCACATCAGATTTTTACTTTATTTTATTTAATGAGTTACCGAAGTTTTTAAATAAGGTTTGAAAGTACGATACAATCTTTAATGATGAAAATAAAAACTTTTATTTGAAAAATCGTAATTAAATTTAAAAAAAAACAACTGTTGGTTTGGTTGTGGTACTATTTTGTCTATTCTCTGTACATGAGTCAGTTTATGTTTTTAATTTTATTTCCATTGCAACACAAACAGCGATCACATGTATAAAAATATACTTCCCAGAAATGAGACTTGACTCACATTGCGGGAATGGAAATGACGATATTTGTAGACATACAAAGTTACACATTCCTCAATCAGGGCTTGTGTCAGTTCCTGTATAGTTAATGGTGGATTAGGGCGCTTGCGAACACGTCGGTAAAGCTGATCCCACACGTGTTCAATAGCATTCAGACCAGGACTTAACGCCGGCCATTCCATGACCTGAATTCCACGTTCTTGTAAAAAGTGATGCCGGCGGTATGTGGCTTTGCATTGTCCTGCATTAGGATGAAATTTTAACCGATACAGCAGGCACCACATGGTCCTCCAAGATGTTTTCGATGTAATTCATAGCATTTAGTCTACTAGGAACCACAACAAGATCAGTTCTGTTGTCTATACTGATTTCAAACCATCACAGATCCACGACCAAATCTATCCGCTTCCTGTATAGTAGCGGCTGCGTAGCGTTCACCAGGACGTCTATATACACGTACTCGACCGTCGCAACGAGTTAAACGAAATCTGGACTCGTCTGTAAACAGTACAGGCGTCCGAAGTTGCCAATCTCTGTGATCCAGAGCAAACCTCCTTTGTGATGCTGCGTAAGGCGTGGTGCGCGGACAGGTCTTCTTGGTTTCAAATTCGCTTCTTTTAATCTGTTTTTAACAGTTTGATCAGAAATTTCTATTCCCTATGCTCGTCTTGGGTCGTTTAGGCGGTCTCGTGATGTGGCAGTACGCTGACGTAGAGAGGAAAGGACAAGAAATCGGTCTTGATTTTGAGTAGTTTTTCGATTTCGACCTTGTCCAGATCTTCTAACATATTCATATTTAACTACCCAACCTTTTGATTTAAAACAACAAATTCTTAAGTCAAATAAGTATGGTAGAAAACATCGCTAAAATTCTACAAAAAAGTGACACGTGTCTAAGTTGTAAATCTAGTATGCGCTGCACATACATACTTTTCGCAAATGTATCTTCGAGTAATATTTTTGGACGCAAGGTCATATTAGATCATGCTATACCTACGTCGCAACGAAAATAGTAATATGTAGTTTTTCTTTGCAATTGACTCATTTTTGATGGAATTATAGTTCGTATGTACGGATAAGAAATAAAGTAGATCTTACATATTATGCTGAGCGTTTATGTAAGATGTTTGAATATGAACAATAATTCCTTAATTGACATTGGAGACATTGAATTATCACAATCGTGTTGCATTTATTTTTAACATTGATATTGCCGCATTTTACATAATCATGTTAAGTGTTTAGTGACGTATGAATTATTTCATTCTTATAAATCTTATTTGTTATTAAAAAGATAGAAAAGTGTCTTTCATTCAAATGTATAATATGCATTGACCCAAAAAATCTGTTTTTTCACAATATTTATGGCACAATAGAGCTTGTGGCAACACTATTAACCCGGAATGGCTACTGTGAAAAAAACTTACATGACAACCAGTGAATAAAGGATATAGACATAGAAACATAACCTAAAAAGTTAACTTAAAAATAGTGTCTAATAATTATAATAGTCAGAATAGAAGCGTTTGGCGGTGACTGATTAGTTACTTCGAAGAACAAGAACTCACTAAAGAATTGTTATAACGCTTAACGTTTAATAGCGTTGTCTACCTAATTCCGCTAGGTAGCCGTTGAGGCTTATACATTTACACGCACTTATAATTGAAACCGAATTCTATTTCCGGCGGAGTAGTTTATTAGAATAAATTATACTTAGTAAAATTACATGCGATGGAGGTAACACAAATAGTTGCACTAGAACTAAAACTAAGTTGGAAGCGACGTACAAAAAATAATACGGTATTGGCACGACCACAATTCTGTCCAAAATGTTACATATACGTTACATAAACTAGGAAATCCCCAACACTTTAGATGTACTATAGCTTACTACGTGCATTCTGATATTCAATAAACTATTTATCGCGCATATACAATCCCGCGGCAGTATTTGAACCTGATCATATCTACGATGTAGGTTTGATCTTCGCATAACTCCTTATTTAGGTAAATGTGGTCCTTGTATTGTATCTGAAAGGGGGATTTGATGTTTAGTTGACGGGAATGACGCACGATAACTTACCAGAGTCGCAAAACATCACCGAAAACGTCATGCTGGCGTATTTTGATGAACAGAGCAAAACTGAGAAAGCCCCAACCCTTTGGTAATACAGTCGAGACCGGATATAACGAACTCCGGATATAACGAACGCCCGCTTGTAACGACCAAGCAAGAAAGTCCCGTCAGATCGCCGTATAGTTACATGTATGTTTAGCTCGCTTATAACGAACGCGTATATAACGACCGCCCGGATATTACGACCAAGTTTTTATCCATTTTTAGTTTTACAAGTTCGCTTATAACGACCAGTTAACGAACACTCAGCACAAAATCTAGTCGGATGTCTCCTGCCCGCAAAACTTAACCTATTTTCGCCAACAGGACTAATAGGAGAACCCCTACCGTTTGTTTCACTATTCCGCGGTTACGTCTCCTCTATTTCCCACCTCTATTTTTCTTATCTCGTAAGGATTTTAGCTTGGATATATGCATTAATACAAAGTTTATTTTAAAAAAATATGTAGCTATGTACAAGGGATTTCTTTAAGAGCGACGCATTTCGGTTTTTCAATTAAAAGACTTGTGGGTTAGTTATGGAAATGATTTTTATTTCAAATGAAAGTATAATCGATGCTATTATTTATGAAATACGACATCATTCAAATGTCCGCCGCGGAAGCGCTGGCACGAGTGAATACGCTGGACCCAATTTTCCATAACTCGAGTACACAAATCGGTCGACATACCAGGAATTTTGCATTCGATGTTGGCCTGCAGATGTTCTAACGTTTCTGGCTTGTTGGCATAGACCAGCTATTTAATGTAACCCCAAAGAAAAGCTAAAGGGATTAAAGACAGAAACGTCAAAACACTGCAGGCCAAAATCGAACGCGAAATTCCTGGTATTTCGACCGATTTGTGTACTCGAGTCATGGAAAATTGGGTCCAGCGTATTCACTCGTCCAGCGCTTCAGCGGCAGACATTTGAATGATGTCGTATTGCCATAAATAAAATATGCCATAAATAATGGCATCGATTATACTTTCATTTGAAATAAAAATCATTTCCATAACTAACCCACAAGTCTTTTAATTGAAGAAAAAAAACATAATGCGTCGCTCTTAATGAAAACCACTATACTTATAAGAAATGTATGTAATGGTTTAAAACAGATAAATTATATTTATTTTGTTTATTCTGTGTTCTTTATTATGTATTCTGTTGATTTTATTTCATTTTTATTCAATTTTAGTAAAGTTTTTATTTATTAACCTAGAAAAAACATCAAATATCGCATGTCTGCTTATAACGAACGACCGCTTATAACGAACTAGCGACATGGCCCCTTGAGTGTTCGTTATATCCGGTCACGACTGTACTATAGAATGCTACACGCATGTTTAAATATGTATAGAATATAGATATTTTGCAGTTTATGCTTGTTTTATACTTGTTTTAACAAAATTATTGTTTTCATTTAAGACAGTCGTTGTTTTTATAATAGTGTGAAGGGTGCCGATAGATGGCGCTTTAGTTTCTCGTCGTAAGCGGGGTCCATTTCTGAGATTTTATAATCTGGAATCTTGTCGAGTTTGAAACACGATACGGCACTGGTTAATTTTCATTTGTTTTTCTTCCCAGGCTGTTGATATGTGGCAAAGTGTAATGTATATGTTAACCGCAGTGCGCACGTGTTTGTTAGAGTCGTGCAAACATCACACGTATTTCCAGATAAGTGACCTTAAAACGTTTAGCTTTTGCAATTGTTTAACTTGCCAATTGTTTTCACTATATCAGCTCAAACCTAAATAGCGGCCGAATAATTTAAATTCTATCTATTAAATTATCCGATGACGCATGATCATGACCAAATAATCACTCTACATTGCATGCATGACTAAGAAATTTGATATTTGTTTTACATATTTTTTTCGTGTAACCTTGAGACTTTGGCACATATTTAGTTAAATTTCAGTAATAGAAAATAGCGCAGGGTGAAGTCATTTAAAATTTCAATGAAAACGTCATTTCCGGAAAAACCGGAAGTCATTCTAACCGCCAGAGTACCCCGAAGAATGGCGTTTTTCGCTTATTAGCACTTCCCAAACTTCATTCGTCCATTGTTTTTTTTTACCTATTTTTACTACCTGTGTTAGAAATATTATTTCCGAATGAAAACAACACTAACCTACAAAACAATAATATTTGATTGCGACAAAATGATGCTCCGCCACACTACGCTGATGGATAGGAGGTGGATAGGCTCAATGGAATGGCCGGCAAGGTCCCCCGATTTGACGCCATTAGTCTATATTTGTTATTGTATTATTATATTAATTTATGTAGAATATTTTATTTTACTAATAAGTACAATATTTAAATTATTTTTGATTTTTTTAATTGATCTATGAGTAAAAATCTACAGGTTGATCTAAAATGACGGAGGACAGTTTGAATTTCCAGCCATAGTTTTGAACGTATTTAGTGTTACTAAGATGGCATGCGTGTAGGATCTCTCTAAATTCTAAAACTACCTCGTAAACTGCTTGCCACAAAAATTTCAATTTTTGTTCAGGTTGCATTTAGGGCCTCTACTATAGATTGGAGTTTTTGTTTTCTTCAGATTTTGTGTAATAAAGGTTGCGTACAAGATTTTCATGGAAGCGGATATCCAAGTAACGAATATTAGCACGATATCGGGGTATGCACGTAATCAATCGTCATATTTTATTTAATGCGACTGTAGAAACAAAATAATTTTTAAGTAATTTTTAAAGCCATTTAATATGAATGATAAGTTCGTGCAGCGCGCACTACATCAATCGCAACGGTAAATGGAAACGTAGCTGGGACAGTGGAAGATTATTTACTATTAGTACGATACGATCAGAACAAATTAATTTCGGAATTTTGAATAGTAGTGCGAGTTAAATATAAATAATGAATTTAGATGTACAATTAATTATACCCAACAATATTTTACAAACACGGATTCAAACGGATTCACTGATCGCGTCAATACTTCGCCGAACAGCGCAAAATATTGTTCATGTTTATTTCGGCCTTAAAAAATAAAAACTGAAGAAAACAAAAACGCCAATCTATAGAAGAGACTCTAGATGCAACCTGAACAAAAACTGAAATTTTTGTGGTAAATGGTTTAAGAGTTTAAACTGCAAAAATCGGTACGTTTTTCACTTCTCTCGCGCTCATGTTTACACCGAGAGGCAAAAATTTTTGACAGTTATACAACTTATGTAGAAATGATTCAAGATTATGGCATACTTTATTTCAATTTTTTCTGTTCGGTAGTTTTAGAGTTATGGGCCTTCAAACACATGAGTGAATACTATCGAAACGAGAGATGACAGTTAGGGCGATTCTCTCGTGGAGAATGAATCCCTATATAAGAAAGAATACCTATGTCACTGAACAAAAAGAACAGCTGTCATTTACACCGGTTACCAACATCACAATAGGGTATTTGACTGTATTAAAAATATGGCTTGTATTATAGTCATCCTAACGATTACAGTTTAAGAAAACTATTTGTTATTACTTTAAAAAAGAAATATGCTTTATTTCTATTAAAAACCAAAATTAAAATTGAATTTTATTCACGTCCTATCACGTGATTGAAAACGCTTTGTAATTGGCTCAGTCTCCAGTGACGTCATTCGTTAGTACGCTTAGAGCGCGTTCGGGTTGTCAGGGTAGGGTATGGGGAGAGCAATGCTCAGATAACCTGGGTCGGCTGTCTCTCTCTTATATGCAGATAAACGCCGTATGACGTTAGTGCGCCTATTATGCAGCGCGTCACTCTCACCGTACAATACCGGGTTATCCGAACGCGCTCTTATGCTTCTCCCGTTTGAATTTAATAGCACTAATGTGCCATGTAAGCATAACTTTGTAGGTTAGGATAGCCCTAACCTTAACCTGTCAGATCAGATAATACCTGGTTCGCAAATACGATAGATAACTTATTCTAGTCAGTTTTACTTATGTCGAAGTAATCTTCACAACAAGAAACACTTGTATTGGCCGCTATGTATTTCATTTGGATTTCTACGAGCCAACCACTTTCTTCGCAGTTTCAAGTCTTGCGGAAGAACTGCTACAAATAGATTATCCGGAGTTTTTCTTGACGTATTTCTGCGTTGTGGATTTATACACCGTTTATAACCCATTTTTATGTAGAAATTGTGGAAACAACACATCATATAACACAATTACCAAACGGCGACGATGCCGATGCTGACAGACCTTACGGGCCGATTTGACATCTACTAACGGGTGACGTCACACAACAGAAAGTATCGTTTTGGCGGGACTTTTTGTAATTCAATTTATAACGCTGATTTTTATGAAATATTGAGGAAATAGTTACAAAAAATAATGCATTTACAATGTAGAGTGAAGGAATATACACACTAAGATGGTTTTCCAATAATAGTCAAATACCCTATTATTTAATGTGGCGGGAAATTCGACCTGTCCCTCGCCATTTTAGATCACCCTGTATATATCAGTCCACACTACCAGGATCATCTCCAGGTCCATCTTCAGAGTCCTCTGATGAGTCCTCTCCGAACAATTTCTTCAAATCAAATTCGGCACGCTGTCCGTTTTTTATTGAGTCCTGTATCCAACTGAGGAGAGTTTGAAAACTTACTATATCAAAATTAAAAACATAATTAATCAGCGATCAGGGGAGTTCAGATAAAATTGTGTTCACAGTAGGTCACGAAAACAAAAGCACGTAAGTAGGTACAGCTGTTGCAAACTGTCAACTCGACTGACAGCCAATTTTTGTTTATTATTGTGAGGTTAGGTTGTCGATGTCATACCGATGTGGTTTGCTTTTGCTGCAAATACGCGACAATAAACAAACATGGGCTGTCAGTTAACGTGACAGTTGTACCAACTACTAGCTGTTGCAAAAGTATTGAGCCCTGTGTTTGTACCCTATTTTAGCTGTTTTTAATAAACACTGGTTTTTCGTCCTAAACCTCTTGCCCCAAAAAAAAAAATCAAATTTACACACAGTATAACTCAAGATCTTGTCTACAGATTGGCATTTGTATTTTCCTAATTTTGAATCAACAGCAGCAATCAAATTTAATATTATCAGGTAGCAGCAAACAAATAAAATAACAAAAGGAATTATTTTTTCTCAAACCCCAATAATATGCATAACAGGTTGAGTTAGGGTAAAATCAAGATTATACAAATACATAAATATTCCATTGATAACTAATTTCTTGAATAAAGTTTCTTGAGTAACTGCGTTGCGTGCGTGCGTGTTTTGCAAGTCTTCAGCAAAAATACTGAAGTATTATGCCAAGCAAGTAAAACAATTAATTATCAATGTCAGAAATTTCTCTCTCAATTAACTATAGCACAGCTGTTGTATCTGTCAAAAATCACCATCAAGAGAAGGTACTTCTATTAGATTTTAAAACAAAAAAATCAGATGCAATGAAGTAAAATTATTGTGGTTACCTGTAGCCCATTGCGAGTTTAATGCAATTGAATTGATCTGAGCTTACGTAAAAAATAAAGTTGCAAAAAGTCACAATACATTTAAAATTAAACATATGTTCAATGTATGCAACGAAACACTGTAGCAGAAGAGATATGGCCAGATTGTGTTGCATAATATCATCAACAACTGATTTTTGGGAGAAATAATATTGCGAAGTAATAATAAGTCACAAAACAGAACATGTGTATTGAATACGGTCCTGAGAGTTGATCGTTTGAAATCGTCGCGCGAAGCCTCGCATCGCTTCCCGCCCGTAATCCCCTTTCCCCGAGGGGAACAATCCTGCGCACAGAATCGATTACATTCATTTCACTCTTAAAAATTCCCAAATAACTTTAATGTTATTATACATCAATGGATGAGTATCACAATAAATAAGGATTGTTTACGTGCTAACCGCGTTGTCCTGCTATTGTTCGTTTCTGAGATATCCGCGCCCATAAAAAGCTAGCTTACGGGCTTTATTACACACAAAATCGAGAAAATAAAAACGCCAATCTATAGAAGAGACTCTAAGTGTAACCTGTACAAAAATTTAAATTTTGTTGGTAAGTGGTTTTGACTTTAGGGGATAATAAATCGGAAAGTCGAGAATTGTTTTAAAACTGCAAAAATCGGGTACTTTTTTTCACTCCTGTTTTGTTAAAATGGTTCAGGAGTATAACGTATTTATTTTTTGTGGAGAATTGAAAAGATGTAGAGATCAATTCGTCCATCTTTGAGTGTGAATGACGCGTAACGCAGTCACGATATCAATGGGGACTTTTTACACATTATTTGTTATTTCAGCTGAGTTGAAAATATAGCAGTACCTATGCATAGTTACGTACATTTAATGCGTTTAGCCACTTCCACAATTTTGTTGTCTCCTTCTCCGAATTGATGCAAAGAATCCGATATTTTTTCGAATATTATCATGCCTGGCAATGAGAATCGTCTTCTCTTGCCCTTGAGTTTCTTTTCAACACTCCTGCGCGTCTTATCAAATTCTTTTTCCAATTCCTTTATGTCCTTGTCTGATATTTCGTCTTCTTTTTTCTGCAGGTCACAACAAGATTTACTATTACTGTCTAAATTATATTAGATCAATATACACTGCCGCTCATGGAAGTTCGAACACATAGTAAACATGTAGGAAATAATGATAAAAGCACTGATAACGTAGCAATAGGCACCTCTATTTCTACCAAATAGCGAACACATTCTTAACGTTGATTACCAGTAACATACGACATCATTAAATGTGCTAATTTAAAATAATTTTTATATTTAATTATTCTGCAACATTTATGCTGTTTTGTAACTGGTTGTTGGGAATTTTCTAGTTTCCATTAAAAAGGATTAAATAGGAAAAAACAATTAGAGTCATAAATACTGCATCTCAGACACTTGTTGCGACCCCATTTTTACCAGATTTTTGCATCAAATGCTCGAATTCGTATTCAAACGAGTCTGTGCCTGCAATCTGTAGTTTGCACAAGATAACTCTGTCACGCGGAAGACATCATGCGACGCGGAGAGCCAACAAGCAAGAACGATTGTCAGTTCGTGAAAATGCAAGAAATAAGTCAACGATAAGCGAGTCAAGGATAAGTGACACTCTTCACCAATATGAAGAAACATGGAATTTGGATGACGTGTTCGGCCGGGACTATCACGAATAATTTCCCAAGCGGATGAAGAACGATTAAAATTAATTTTTAAGCAAAACAGAAAATTGACCGCACCTAAAATCACCTCTGAAGTCAATCGCGATCGTGAAAGACCAATTTTCGTAAGCACAGGGAAACGACGTCTCCAAGCGGAAAATCTGCACGGACGCGTTGCCGTACGAAAACCATTGCTTCGTCGGGGAAATCGTCAGAAACGACTTCAGTGGGCACGAACACATCGAAGTTGGACAAATGAAGACCGGAAACAGTAGTGTCTGACGATTTTCCCGACCGAGCAATGGTTAGCGTACGGCAACGCGTCCATGCAGATTTTCCGCTTGGAGATGTCGTTTCCCTGTTCTTATGAAGATTGGCCTTTCACGATCGCGATTGACTTCAGAGGTGATTTTAGGTGTTTTTTCTGTTTTGCTTAAAAATTAATTTTAATCGTTCTTCATCCGCTTGGGAAATTATTCGTGATAGTCCCGGCCGAACACGTCATCCAAATTCCGTGTTTCTTCATATTGGTGAAGAGTGTCACTTATCGTTGACTCACTTATCGTTGACTTATTTCTTGCATTTTCACGAACTGACAATCGTTCCTGATGAAAAGCGATAATTACAGAACGCTGTTCCTTGCTTGTTGGCTTTCCGCGTCGCATGATGTCTTCCGCGTGACAGAGTTATCTTGTGCAAACTACAGATTGCAGGCACAGACTCGTTTGAATACGAATTCGAGCATTTGATGCAAAAATCTGGTAAAAATTGGGACGCAACAAGTGTCTGAGATGCAGGATTTATGACTGCATTGTTATTTCGTATTTAATCCTTTTTAATGGAAACTAGAAAATTCCCAACAACCATGTTACAGACAGCATAAATGTTTTTTTTATTATTCCCTATTTGTTTACTATGTGTCCGAACTTCCTTGAGCGGCAGTGTATATTAACGGTTTTAAGTTACCCCTTTGCTGATCAGTTTGTCTTTAAGTTTCTGCCACGTAGCCATGAACTTATCAAGTACTTTCCTGACTTGCTTCTTTTCTGTTTGGTCCATGTCCTTTGGAATTATCTCTGTTATTCTCTTATTGATTGCTCTCATCTCTTTCTGCTTCTTCTCTATCTGTTGCAGTTGTTTTTTGTTCAACTTTTTGGCCCATACCTTCGATAGCATTTAATTCCGAGTTATTGTTTGGTTTCAGAACATCTACTCAAGAAAACTTACCAGAGTTATTGCTATTATTACTATATAACATATTGTAAATTTGGACACCATTACTGTTGTTTCGTTTGGTGTCAATGGTTCTTATAATCTGTGGTTATATAATTAATATCCACCTACATCACTCATGTGTGGGTTTTGAAATGTTGACTTTATCTAGAGAGTGTAAAATGTTGATTTACAGCACTCCAGTAACGACAACATGTTGCCAAGAAACAATGCCGTTTGTTGAAAAGGTGCTTTTATGAGAAATGCAATAAATTTATTTCCATGTTATTTCACAAGGCTGTATTTTCATCGTCTACGAACGATCCAGAACTTGATCAAATATTATCTGGGTGCCCCCGCTGTTCAGTTTCCTGAAATAGCTGAAACCTGAAGCCAACGCACAGTGGCCACGAGGCCCAACTACACTGAAAAAAAATTGATGTGAATTTACAGTATGAATAGTAGGTTTTTTTTGCCCTGCGACAGTCAGTGTAATTTTACATCTCAATTGTATTTTTACATTGTCATTGTATATTTACACTGTGATTTTACAAGAATTTTCCTGAAATATTACACCGATTTTTGATTTGTATAATTTTATTCTGATCTTGAGTAGATATTAACATTATCTATCATATAATACAAATAAATATGTAGACGTACATACAAGTATAAAATAGTTTGAGGGACATAAAAATACATTAAAACTACAGAGCAGCAATTAATAAATACTTAGCGTACGCAAATACTTAAATATAGAAAACACACGGATAAATATATAAATGCACTTGGGTCAAGCATGAACACACATACTCGTTCACTCTTTTTCTGACAAACACACTTGGTGCAAGATGTTCTGCATCTGTATCTGTAAGATCAAGGAAACATATTAGACAGACACAAAAAAGTTAACCTAAAAAGAAGATTGCACATTATCTTATTGTTGGTATAAAACCCTTCAATCTTAAAGCAAATTTTCACAAAGAAACGTAGAAGACTGTACTTACAGCTTTCATCCAGGTATGGCGTTAACGTTAAGACATCAATTTCTAATGGCTAATTGTCGTCGTTGGTGATCCACAAAGGCAATACAATTGTTCTGCAGTGTGACATGGTATTTTAACCTACACCTACATGGTATCTAGATAAGTTTTAGTTCACTGTATCATTTGTTACTTACCGGAGACAGAAATACAACGCGCCCAACTACTGCACTCGATGGTATGCGTGCCGGCGTTCGTTTGCAAAACAGCTGATCAAACGTAGCGCATGCGTCTGGGCGTTACAATATCAACAAACCCGCTGTTATAATAGTAAAATCACAACATACGTTGCAATTTTATGAGTTTAAGGTATATTTTTACCAAAAGATCATTGTAATTGAAATAAAGCAGCAATATCGCTGTAATAGTACACAGACTTGTAAAAATAATAAGAATTACGTGCAATTTTTATACTTACCACTTTTCTATGTGAATAAAGGATATAGTTATAGAAACATAACCTAAAAAGTTAACTTAAAATAGTGTCTAATAATTATAATAGTCGGAATAGAAGTGTTTGGCGGTGACTGATTAGTTACTTCGAAGAACAAGAAGTTACTAAAGAATTGTTATAACGCTTAACGTTTAATAGCGGTGTCTACCTAATTCCGCTAGGTAGCCGTCGAGCTTTATACATTTAGACGCACTTATAGTTGAAACCAAATTCTAATTTCGGTGAAGTAGTTTATTAGAATAAATTATACTTAGTAAAATTACATGCGATGGAGGTAACACTAGAACTAAGACCAAGTTGGAAGCGACGTACAAAAAAATAATACGGTATTGGCACGACCAGAATTCTGTTCAAAATGTTACCGAAAACATATACGTTACATAAACTAGGAAATCCTCAACACTTTAGATGTACTATAGCTTGCTACGTGCATGCTGATATTCAACAAACCATTTATTGCGCATATACAATCCCGCGGCGGTATTTGAACCCGATCATATCTACGATGTATGTTTGATCTTCGCATAACTCCTTATTCAGGTAAATGTGGTCCTTGTATTGTATCTGAAAGGGTGATTTGATGTTTAGTTGACGAGAATGATGCACGATCACCTACCAGAGTCGCAAAACATCACCGAAAACGTCATGCTGGCGTATTTTGATGACCAGAGCAAAACTAAGTAAGCCCCAAGCTTAGAATATAGATATTTTGCAGTTTGCGCGATTGCAAGCGATTTTAAAAAGGCAGTTTGTCTGTAAGTTCATTTACAAACGAATTATTCGATCAGCTAAAAGGACAAACACTCGTCCACTGTGTGACGCGTTCATCGCGACACCCACGTCTAACCTACGTCACAAACGCACGACCCTTTCTCAAGGACACCACTTTCAATTGTCATTTCCCATGCTACGCGATTTAGAAACCTTCATAGGCCCAAATTGCACCATCAAGTGATTGTCAAGGGCGAACTTAACTGTCAAATAATGACACCAAAACTGATGCACTTACATTAAATATGATATATCCTATCCGAATGCTTTGCGTTCAATTATTTAATTGACTCTAGTTTTGACTAAATTGGTCGAGTGGCATGTTTGGACCTCGGCTTGTTTAGCATTGGTTTAATTGGGTGATTATTGCTTAGAATTGAACGAAATTGAATGTTGCGCTTCAAACGTGTTGTTACCAGTGGCGTGCGGTGCATTTTTACATAGGGTGTGTAGTGGAGAATAAATATTTAAGCTTCGAAAAATACAAACTGTATTATTTAGTTATACTAAATGTACATTTAAACATTTCTATAGATTGGCGTTTTTATTTTCTTGATTTTGTATGTCTGCGAGCTGTCTGTAAGCGAGCTTTTTATGGACGCGGATATCTCAGAAACTAACAACAGCAGGACAACGCAGTTAGCACTTAAACAATCCTTATTTATCGTGATACTCATCCATTGATGTATAATAAGATTAAAGTTATTTGGCAATTTTTAAGAGTGAAATGAATGTAATCGATTCTGTGCGCAGGGTGGTTCCCCTCGGGGAAAGGGGATTACGGGCGGGAAGCGATGCGAGGCTTCGCGCGACGATTTCAAACGATCAACTCTCAGGACCGTATTCAATATTTTTGCCATTTTCTCGTTCGGTTTTATTTTTTAAACTGTATAAATTATTCTGTTTTGTGATTTATTATTACTTCGCAATATTATTTCTGCCGAAAATCAGTTGTTGATGATATTATGCAAGCCCAGATTTACGTAAGCCCAGATTAATTCAATTGCATTAAACTCGCAATGGGCTACAAGTAACCACAATAATTTTACTTCATTGCATCTGATTTTTTTTTGCTATAAAATCTAATAGAAGTACCTTCTCTTGATGGTGATTTTTGACAGATACAACAGCTGTGCTATAGTTAATTGAGAGAGAAATTTCTGACATTGATAATTAATTGTTTGATTTTATTAATAATTATGTACGATGTTTGTTTTAATTCTAAGTACGGGCCTGCGGTGCAGGCTGCATATTTATATCGCTTTATAAAATTAATGAACATTTGAAACGCGTTTCTATTTCAATAGTCCCATTAAACAAAATTTCGCGATTGTTTTCGTTCCTGTCGCTATATCTCGTTGCCGAGATATCCGCTTTCATGAAAATCTTGTTTATAGCCTTTATTGCAAGGAAAATTAGGAAATAACAAATGCTAATCTGTAGACAAGATCTTAAGTTATAATCTGTGTAAATTTGAATTTTTTTGGGCAAGCGGTTTAGGAGAAAAAAAATGGAAAGACCAGCGTTTATTAAAAACTGCTAAAATAGGGTACATTTCTAAAAAAAGCTAAAACTAAATAAATATCATCATTACAGACAGACTAGAAACACCTATAAAAAAAAACGATACTTCTAAACAATTATAATCCCAAAAAAACGAACATAACCTAAAAAAATTTCTTTCAGATAGGGTAGTTTTCATTGGTCCAGCGATAGTAGGTGTGATAGCCTCTTAAATAAAGCAGAGAACGAACAAGCAAACGAGAAAAGAAGAAAACCAGCGGTTGAGATAGCAGGACGGCAAAAGTCGGGACAAAGGTGGTTGCAGTGCGGTTGCAACTTCGCCAGAAGTGACGGACACGAAATTTGGGAAGGAATAACATTCGGGAAGTCGAATTTGACGCTAAAACAGTTATACAGGGTGTTAGTTGTGATTTGTGTCTAGAAGATAGATGTAGAGAAAAAGCTTTTAGTGATTTTTCGTGTTTAGTAAATTATATAAATCGATTAGTGGAATTTTTAGTTCAATTTTATTAGGACTTTAATAGAATAAAGGAAGCGAAATATGGGTTTCTTGAAGAAAAGCTGGAGGGCTCTTTGTTCTGAAGCGACACCTTCTGGCGAAGAAAGAAATGTCGGGGAGCAAGAAGCAGGCTTACTAAAAGGTTAAACATAACATAGGAATTTAAATTTTACGTTTTTAACATCAAATTACTATAGTCAACAGTCAAAATGTACATTGGATGCGGGTATTTTTTTCTGATGTACTTATCCGCCAAACTCAAAAATCGAATTAAAATTTTTTGAATGGATACGTTTTTGAATAGGGTATTTGACTGTATTAAAAATATGGCATGTATTATAGTCATCCTAATAGATTACAGTTTAAGAAAACTATTTGTTATTGCTTTTCAAAAAAAATATGCTTTATTTCTATGAAAAGCCAAAATTAAAATTGAATTTTATTCACGTCCTATCACGTGATTGAAAACGCTCTGTAATTGGCTCAATCTCCAGTGATGTCATTCGTTAGTCCGCTTGGAGCGCGTTCGGTTTGTCAGGGTAGGGTATGGGGAGAGCAGTGCTCAGATAACCTGGGTCGGCTGTCTCTCTCTTATATGCAGATAAACGCCTTATGACGTTAGTCCGCCTATTACGCAGCGCGTCACTCTCACCGTACCCTACTCGATTATCCAAACGCGCTCTTATGCTTCTCCCGTTTGAATTTAATAGCACGAAAGCGCCATGTAAGCATAACTTTGTAGGTTAGGATAGCCCTAACCTTAAACTGTCAGATCAGATAATACCTGGTTCGAAAATACGATAGATAACTTATTCTAGTCAGTTTTACTTATGTCGAAGTAATCTTCACAACAGAAAACACTTGTATTGGCGGCTATTTATTTCATTTGGATTTCTACGAGCCAACCACTTTCTTCGCAGTTTCAAATCTTGCGGAACAGCTATAAATAGTTTATCCGGAGTTTTTCTTGACGTATCTCTGCATTGTGGATTTATACACCATTTATAACCCATTTTTATGTAGAAATTGTGAAAACAACACATCATACAACACAATTACCAAACGGCGACGATGCCGATGCTGACAGACCATATGGGCCGATTTGACATCTACTAACCGGTGACGTCACACAACAGAAAGTATCGTTTCGGCGAGACGGATTCAATTTTTAACGCTGATTTTTATGAAATATTGAGGAAATAATTACGAAAAATAATGCATTTACAATGTAGAGTGAAGGAATAAACACGTTAAGATGGTTTTCCAATAATAGTCATATACCCTATTATGAATTTTTTCCTTTTTTTGTTTTTTTTCTCGGAGGTAGTTCACTATTTGGTGCATATCTCGAGTTAGGAACGTCCAATATGGTCACTCGGCACATCAAATTAAAGCTACTCGTATCACCAACAAATGTTACTAACATAGTTTTTCAATCGCTTCAGTAGATTCAACGCAATGGGCCACAATATGAAAAAGATGTGGCCAAAATGTAAATCGAACATTTACTCTATCACTGGTGAAAAGTAGAATCGTAGAAATATTGTCAGTTTCTTATTTTTTACGTAGAGTGTACACTTCTACGAAGACAACAATGAATTTACGACAAAAATCTACGCAAAAATACCGAAGCTATGAGCAATTATCATTGATAGGTACCAAACTACCAAAAACTCAACTTTTTCTCTATTTATAATTTTGATTAATTTCGTTTATTTTTATTGTATTGTCGTCGTTCGAAGGTAAAGGGTAGAATACATTAAACAGCTCTAAATAAAGAAAAATACAAAATAGAGGAAAAGCTGAATTTTGGTAGTTTCGTACCCATCAATCATAATTGATCATAACTTCGTTATTTCTGCATAGATTTTTAACATAAATACCTTGTTCGCTTCGTAAAAGTGCAAACTCTACGTAAAAAATAAGAAACTGAGTATATTTTCACGATTTCTACATTTCCCCAGCGATTAAGTAACTATTCGATTTTCATTTGTGCCAAACATTTTCCAAATTGTGGCCGCCGAGCGACAGGTTGGATGTTTCGAACTCGAGATATGCTCAAATTAGTCAAACTACCTCCGCAAAAATCTAAATAGTGGCACCTAATGTATATTTTGTCTTTTTAATTTTGTTGACTAGTGTTATTGTTTATTGATGCATAATAAACAGTCGTAGCAAGTTTCATAAAAGATCTTCGATTATTTTTGATTCTAACCTACAATTCTAACCTAATAATTAATGAAAAAAGTTTATTATTTCAAAAATAGTTCCATATTAAGCCCGTTGAACACAAATGACATCTCCAATCAGTAAAATGTCTCCAGGTTCACGAAAAAATACACCTAACAATATTAGCCAGCGATAATATCCACTTTTAACCACACAAAACTGACAGGCAATCATGACAACCCAACCCTAACCTCACTTTCTTCGACCTGTCAAACAATTCCGACACTTTTCCGTCAAAATACGAATTCCTCCTCTGATATGGATACAATAATCCACTTTTTGGACTTAACGTCTCGAGTTTTTCGATAGAAGAACCCCGATTTACATTGCTTTTTTCTCTTGATTATGATGTAGATAAGCAACAATATAAACGGAGGTACACCATGCGTCTCAATGCGGACCAAGATGACGAGATGGACGTTTGTGGCTATAGGAAAAATGTGTTGAAGACGGCCATAACTTATCTGTGCATAGTAGCCACATGTGGCTTGCTAAGACTTGTCTTCCACTGGGTGCCGCATTGGTATCTCAAGGCAAGATCAAACCAGTGCGATGTCACGCAAGCTGACCACCTTCTGATCACAGTAAGTATATTTGGCTATCCCAGCCATTGAAAACATGACAGACCATCGTATTTAATACATAATATGAAAAACAATACTGAGTTAGACATTTTAGGAGAGGTGTTCTTCTTAAGTTATTTGACATTTAGCAAATGTATCCGATTTTTTTTCTTAAACCTATTACCACAAAAATTTCAGTTTTTGTTCATGTTGCATCTAGAGTCTCTTCTATAGATTGGCGTTTTTGTTTTCTTCAGTTTTTATGTAATAAAGGTTGCTAACATGATAAATGCACTGATAACGTAGCAATAGGCACCTCTATTTCTACCAAATAGCGAACACATTCTTAACGTTGATTTCCAGTAACATACGACATCATTAAATGTGCTAATTTAAAACAATTTTTATATTTAATTATTATCCAACATTTATGCTGTTTTGTAACTGGTTGTTGGGAATTTACTAGTTTCCATTAAAAAGGATTGAATACGAAATAACAGAGTCATAAATACTGCATCTCAGACACATGTTGGGACCCCATTTTTACCAGATTTTTGCATCAAATGCTCGAATTCGTATTCAAACGAGTCTGTGCCTGCAATCTGTAGTTTGCACAAGATAACTCTGTCACGCGGAAGACATCATGCGACGCGGAAAGCCAACAAGCAAGGAACAGCGTTATGTAATTATCGCTTTTCATCAGGAACGATTATCAGTTCGTGAAAATGCAAGAAATAAGTCATACTACTATATATAATATGTATATATGTACGCTATAATACACTTTAAATGTACTATAGCTTCATATGTGTATGCTGATAAACCATTGATTGCGCATATACAATCTCGTAGCAGTAATTAAAATCATTCATAACTACGATGTAGGTTTGATCTTCGCATAATACCTTATTAAAGTAAATGTGGTCCTTGAATTATATCTGAAAAGGGGATTTGATGTTTAGTTGAAAAGAATGATAACGATCACTTACCAGAGTCGTAAAACATCACCGAAAACGTTATGCTGGCGTATTTTGATGAACACAGCAAAACTAAGAAAGCCACAACCTTTGGCCATACTATAGCAGGCTACACGCATGTTTAAATATGTATAGAATATTGATATTTCGCAGTTTATGCGATTGCAAGAGATTAAAAAGAGGCAGTGTGTGGTTATGTATTGTACGTTTGACATTTGGCATTTGATATTAATGTGTACCAATCCTGGCAATCTTAGAGAAAAATGTTGCTGTTTTCGGTGTTACAATGTGTTAATTGTAACACCGAAAACAGTGTTACAATGTGTGCATTGTGAATGCAAAGTAGAAAAATACCTTTTCTCATTTCTCTCGCGCTCATGTGTACACCGAGAGGCAAAAAAAGTTGACAGTCATACAACTTATGTAGAAATGATTCAGGAGTATGATAGACTTTATTTCAATTTTTTCTGTTAGGTAGTTTTAGAGTTATGCGCCTTCAAACACAGGAGTCACAAATGTGATTTTAATTTATTTGTGTTTTTTTTTTTAAGGAAATATACAATGAGAAGCACAAGATCTACCACGTCAAACCGTTGAAGTTACTAACGCCTGACATTGTGAAAAAGAAGCAAAAGGAAGATAATCTCTTGAACAAGCAAAACGTGGATATTAATGACATCAGCGCTCTGTCAGTACATTTTGGCAATGGTATTTTCACAGAAGTCGACAGGTTTGTCTAATAAACTAATACACAAAACTAACCTGTAGATAATAGAGAAGAGTTGTCACTGATTTCTGGGCTTAATATTGGTTCATTTTTTTCTGAACAGGTTGCTTTTGTTTGGCTGCAAGAAAGTTATTTACTTTTGGCACCCGCAGAAGAATGAGTTTGTAAAGTTACGAGGTTTGGACGAAGATGTTTCAAGTGAAATTCTACACAGTAACAAGCAAGGATTGACCAGCGGTGAACAGTTTATGAGGTACACTATTATCATAACCTAGAATACAGAAAAAGAGAATACAATAATTATTCTAATTTATTTATCTTCCGTTTCAGACAACTGGTTTACGGTTCGAACGAAATCATCATCAAAGAACAAGGAATCTTACAATTATTCTTTACGGAAGCAGTCAACCCATTCTATTGTTTCCAAATAGCCAGCTTTATACTATGGTTCCTCGATAATTATTATTACTACGCAGCCGCTATCCTGGCGATGTCCGTTTTTGGTATTGCAATGACGGTGACGCAGACCAGACGCAACCAGAGGAACTTGAAATCGACGGTGCAGTCTTCCGATGTTTGCACCGTCCTGAGACAGGTGCATAAAGTCAGAGGTGACGGAAGCGGAGACACTGTTATAGAAACAGAATTAATCTCGACTGCTCAGCTAGTTCCCGGGGATATCTTAGAAATACCTGCTAACGGTTGCATGATGCAGTGCGACGCGTTACTGTTAACGGGGAATTGCATCGTTAATGAATCTATGCTGACCGGTAAGTTTTAGATTCGAGTGGGAATGTTTACGTAACCTAGAAATGTCGTATGACAAAATTACGTTAGAGTTATTTGGTGTAAATTAACATTAAAGGCGGAGTTTTTTTATAGTTCTGTAATTTATAACCTGCAAATTTTTACCGCAATCAAAAAAATATCAAAAAGAAAACAAATCTTAACCTAAAAAAACAAAAAAGTCATGTTTGAGGTTAAATACTTAATAATAATTTAAGACATAGTCACAATAATTATTATCTATTATTCTTATTGTTAAGTTGTAAATTTTAGTAGAAATGTTGACATAACCTAGAAATGTCATATGTCAAAATTAACTGCAAACTAACATAACCTAAGGTAGGCGTTTTGTATACTTCTTTTATTTATAATTTTCAAATTTCAATTGCATGCAAAAAATATCAAAAAGAAAACAAATCCTAACCTAACAAAACAAAAACAAAAAAGTCATGTTTGAGGTTAAACGCTTAATTATAATTTAAGACACAGTCACAATATTTATTGTCTGTTATGCTTATTGTTAAGTTGTAAATTTTAATAGAAATGTGACATAAGCTAGAAATTCATATGTCAAAATTAACTGCAAACTAACATAGCTTAAATTAAGGAGTTTTGTATACTTCTTTTATTTATAATCTTCATATTTCAATCGCAAGCTAGAAATATCAAAAAGAAAACAATACTTAACCTAAAAAAACAAAAACAAAAAAGTCATGTTTGAGGTTAAACGTTTAATTATAATTTAAGACATAGTCACAATATAGTTATTGTCTATTATGCTTATTCTTAAGTTGTAAATTTTAGTAGAAATGTTGACATAAGCTAGAAATTCATATGTCAAAGTTAACTGCAAACTAACATAGCTTAAATTAAGGAGTTTTGTATACTTCTTTTATTTATAATCTTCATATTTCAATCGCAAGCTAGAAATATCAAAAAGAAAACAAATCTTAACCTAAAAAACAAAGAAGTAATGTTTGAGGTTAAACGTTTAATTATAATTTAAGACAGTCACAATCATTATTATCTATTATGCTTATTGTTAAGTTGTAAATTTTAGTAGAAATGTTGACATAACCTAGAAATGTCATATGTCAAAATTAACTGCAAACTAACATAACCTAAGGTAGGAGTTTTGTATAGTTCTTTTATTTATAATCTTCAAATTTCAATCGCTAGCAAAAAATATCAAAAAGAAAACAAATCTTAACCTATAAATCAAAAGCCAAAAAGTCATGTTTGAGATTAAACCCATAATTTTTATTTAAGGCGTAGTCACAAATGTATTATACATTTATACTTATTGGTTAAGTTGGCAATTTTAGTGGAAATGTTCTCCTAACCTAGAAATGTCATAATTACTTGACAGTTGCACGGTGCATACCTAAATTCTTTCATTTATAACCTATAAATGTTTGAACCGCAAAAAATATGTCAAGAAAAAATAAAAAACAAAAAGTTTAACCTAAAAAGTTATATTTGAGGTTAACCAGTTTATTTTAATTCCAGGCGAATCCGTGCCAGTCACGAAAACCCCACTGCAAAACATCCCGAACACATTTTTCGATCCGAAAGAACACGCACGACATACCTTATTCTGCGGAACGCAGGTTATACAAACACGATATTTCGGGGGAGAAAAGGTTTTGGCGATTGTTATAAGAACAGGATTCTCAACAGCGAAAGGTACGTCAAATTAAACCAACTTTCCACCGTTTCTCATTAATTTTTCTATATCGTTTCTTCTTTATCTTTTAGGTGGCCTCGTCAGAAGCATATTATACCCCCCACCTGTCGATTTCCGTTTCGAAAAAGATTCTTACCGTTTCGTAGCTCTACTAGCATGCATAGCCGGAATTGGTTTTGTATATACAGTCGTTACCAAGGTAATTTGACGGTTATCTGTCAATTTTATAACCTAAAAATATCATTTTAAGTAACGGTTAATTAAAACAAAAATATTTTTAGGTTATGCGAGAAATTCCAACTAGGGATATAGTCTTAGAAGCCCTGGATTTAATAACGATTGTCGTACCGCCTGCTTTACCGGCAGCGATGAGCGTCGGACGTTTTTACGCGCAAAACCGTTTGCAGAAGAAGCAGATCTACTGTATATCACCTCGGTCAATAAACGTCTCCGGCTCGATAGATTGCGTGTGCTTTGATAAGGTTAGAATTGCTTAAAAAAATTTTTTTTGGGGTTATGTTGTTCCGTTTTTAATCTTTGCAGACGGGAACCCTAACGGAGGATGGTTTGGACCTTTTATGCGTCGTCCCCATCGAAGAAAAGTCGTTTGTGAAACCCGTTGAGAATATCGAGACACTTCCGTTCAATACCATGCTCGGGGGGCTCATATCTTGCCATTCGTTGACGATTATCAACAAGCAGATCACTGGGGATCCACTAGATTTAAAAGTTAGTTTATTTTTTTAGGTTAGTTTTGTATAAATTTTACGTTTTTCTTTTTCCTCGCAGATGTTTGAAAGCACGAAGTGGTCTATCGAGGAACCGGATATTTCGGATAACTCAAAATTCGACGTTATATACCCCACGGTTTTTAAGCCCCCGAAGAACAATTCCGTCATAACTAGGCAAGATGAATTCGAAACGGAGATAGGCGTTATAAAAGAATTTCCGTTCTCGAGTAGTTCCCAACGCATGGGTGTTATCATAAGAAAACTAGGAGCCCCAAACTACGAATATTACTGCAAGGGGTCTCCGGAAATGATACTAAATTTTGTGGACCCCGAAAGTGTACCAGCAAATTTCCACGAGATACTAGAGAGCTACACGCAAGAAGGTTACAGGTAAATCCCGAGAGAAAAACCGTTATTCCGTTAATAAATTAACGGATCCGTTAATAAATTAACGGATCCGTTAATAACTTAACACGGATCCGTTAACACATCCCTTTTTTATATTAACGGTTCGTTGTTACAGGGTGATCGCGATGGCTCACCGTGAACTGAAAAAGATGTCCTACACAAAAGTTCAAAAGGTGCAACGCGAAACAATTGAGAACGACATGACGCTCTTAGGACTGATAGTGCTTGAGAATCGGTTGAAAGAGGATACGACGCCATCTGTGAAGTGTTTGAACGACGCAAATATAAGGGTTATAATGGTCACAGGGGATAATATGTTGACTGCGTTGAGTGTGGCACGAGATTGCGAAATTGTGACGCAAGGACAGAGTGTGATAGCTGTAAATTGCGAGGGAGAGAACACATCGAAGCCGAACATTGTTTATACTTTGACGGCGATGAAGAGTTCTGCAATGCCGGCACCCGACATGAGCCTGCTGTCAAATTCGAATAGCATTGCTAGTTTGGACACGCTTGAGTCGCAGGTCGTTACTAACAGCACCGTTAAGCAGACAGGCGTTGTGAAGAGGCCTCAAAGTTATAATAATTATAGGTGAGAGGTTTTGTTTTGCCATTTTCGTGGAGGCATTTTTCACAGCATTCCGTAATACCTCTCCTTTTGTTTTATAGATTTGCACTCACCGGAAAAGTATGGTCGATCGTACGCGACCACTACCCGGACCTAGTTCCTAAACTAGTCACCAGGGGCGCTGTATTCGCCCGAATGTCACCCGACCAGAAACAACAGCTCGTCCAAGAACTCCAACTTCTCGGCTACTACGTCGCGATGTGTGGCGACGGGGCCAACGATTGCGGGGCCCTCAAAGCCGCACACACGGGCATCTCGCTTTCCGAAGCTGAATCGTCGGTCGCCAGCCCGTTTACGTCGAAAATCCCGAACATAACCTGCGTGATAAAGGTTATACGCGAAGGTCGGGCCGCGTTAGTGACGAGTTTCGGGATTTTTAAGTTCATGGCTTCGTATAGCTTGTGTCAGTTCATTTCCGTGTTGATTTTGTATAGTATTGATTCGAACTTGACGGATATCCAGTTTTTGTATATCGATTTGTTTATTATATCGACTGTTGCGTTTTTCTTCGGAAGGACTGAGGCGTACGACGGAGCGTTGGTCGCGGAGACTCCGTTGAATAGTCTGATGAGTTTCACGCCGATTCTGTCGCTGTTTTTGCAGCTTGCGCTGTTGATCGGCGTACAGGTTACTAGTTTTTATTATCTGTTAGGGCAGAGCTGGTATGAGCCGTTTAATGCTACGCCAAACGCGCATAAAGACGACGTGAGTTGCGTTGAGAATTACACGATCTTCTCGATATCGTCTTTCCAGTATATCATTTTATCTCTAGTCTTTAGCAAGGGTAAGCCGTACCGAAAAAGTATTTTTAGCAACTACGGGTTACTAGTATCGATGGTCTTATTAACGATCTTCTCCGTGGTGCTTATGTTTTCCCCCGTTGAATTCATAACGGAGCAATTCGAACTAATCATACCAACCGACACGAAATTTAGGTTAATTCTCGTAGTATTCGTCGTGATCAATTTCGTTATCAGTATATTCCTCGAGGTGTTCATCGTCGATAAATTAGTCTTTAAGAAACTCCGATACAAGTTCCACAACATCTTTAAATCGAAACGGAAATACCTAGCCGTCGAGAAACGTTTAGACGACGATACGAAATGGCCCGCGTTAAGCTCTAGTTATCGATCGGCCGCGTCACCGTTAACCCCAACCCCGCAATACACGACGGAGATCGTGATCGAAACCGAGAAACCTGTGGATTCGAACTACGTCCTTAAAGGTTTACTCCAAAAAACATCAAACGAATCGACTCCGTACCACCTAACCTCAAATACTTCCGACACCAGTGAGTACAACACCCCGTATTCGAGCGTCCCCGACCCGTTTATGACCACGAGCGATTTGTTAGCCGAACAAGAGTACACATCGTTATCTCCGTTACGTTCTAAAAGTACCCAGAATACTCCGTTTAGAGGAGAAAATGCGTTGCGTAATACGAAAAGTAAAAGTAATACTAAAAATCCGTTCGTTAATGGAAATGGGGTCGTTGAAATTGACCCACGGTCGGTTTCTTTGAGTGGTTTGGATGCGTTGAACGGGTCTAGTTTTAACGCGATGGGTCGGAGTCCGCCCGTTAAACCTGTGAGTACGGTTAGGAATAATTTGGAGTTGGAAAATATGGAGAGATGAGATTTACTTAAGCTGTCTTTGCGTGTTAGATTGTGGTGTATCCCCGGGCGTATTGTTATCGTAAACTTGTGACAGGAAATAAAATTTTTAGGATATGTACGACGGTGTTTTATTTTTTCCGTTGTAGGTTATGTTTAACGGTGATGTGGGAGATGCTAGTGAGTATAGTTACAGATTGATCTAGGGTTTAATTTCTATATTTTAAACTAATTATATGGAAATTATATAATTATAATTACTATAATTATATAATATTTGGGCTACAAGTCACCTAATCAATTTGATTTTTGCACATATTCCGTGTCACCCCAATTACTTTTACTTACCCAAACCAAATAAGTGTTTCTGTTGGTATTACAAGCACACAAATTGAAACAAAAAACATCAATATACCAATTCTTTAATAGAATATAAAGAACAAACATTACCAACTCTATGGAATCATTAAAATGCATAAAATCATATACAAAGTGTACGAAAAATAACTATTTTTATAACACCGTACATATCTTTATAATAAACACGAAAAAAATTACAGATACAAATCAAAATCTATCCTATTTGACGTGTAGAAGTTCGTTTGTTCCCCGCATTTACGAACCCAAACGCCCGACTTGAAATAACCTTCATTGGCCCACTTCAACATTTGTTCAGTTGAAAACGGGCCTTCAACTTTTTCCTTTTTATCGTCCCATTTGAACTCCCAAGTTAACGCCTTCGGCTCCTCAGCTTCTGCACTTGACGTACCATCTTTTTCAATAAGTTTCGCTTTCTCTTGATCATCAAAATTATCCGCGTACATGTCCAGTTCCGGTTCATTCTTCTTCGACTTATTTTTCTTCTCGTAATTAGCGATTTTAGTCGAAATTTGCTCGTAAGTCTCCTGGTATACGTCCATATTACCCAAACTGTTCAGAACCTTATTCGCCAACTCCGTTAAATCGATAACCTCCTTATTTGTACCTAACGTACCCGCTTTTTTCCTACGAAGCCTCTCAATGCTCGATAACTTCTCTGTGTTGCCTCCGAGTCTACGTAAAGCTTTTGCGATTGTTTCTTTTGGTTTTACGTACGTCAAAATCAACTTATACGTTTCAATTTCATCGAAAAACTCTTCATCACTGTCCTCGTCAGCTAACCCTGTTTCTCCCGCGTTAGCATTTGTTTTTATTTGTTGCCAGTCGATGTTATCGAGCCAATTATCGCGAACTTCTTTCTCATTTTTCCAAATAAAGTGCCCGTCTTTGTCGAAGTGGCCTAACTCCTTCTCTTCCTGCATGTTGAAAGCTGTCATGCGTTGTTCACCGTCCTGCGGTGGACCCTCATCTTCTTCGCCTAAAAAATATGGTTTTTAGTGAAAAATTAGCTTATTCTATCGAAATATTGATCAAAAATGGAATAAATTACCTTCTAAGTCGTTATCATCCATGATATTATCTTCATCTTCGTTAAAATCTTCTTCATCGGAATCGAGGGTGTGTTTCTTTCCATCTGCAGGGCGCTTTTGGTACTTACGAGGAATCGTAGTGCTTTGCAAAATCTCTTCAAATTTACGCTTGGACATGATAAATCCGCTGATTGTGCCGTTTAATAACAAATATAGCTGTGATAATAAGTTAGGTTAGGTGATGTTTGACAGTTTCGTGTTGTCAGTTTATCGTCCGAGTTGTAAAGTTTGTTCCGAGTGCGACATCTCTCGGCTTGTTTCCTAACTATTGTCTTCTTTTCATTAGTAAATATTTAAATTTTATAAGAGATGTATTTTTAAATATAAGCTAAACTATATAATCTCTGATCTTAGTCTTAGCAACTGATATAAATGAGCAAAAATAATAATTTTTGCGTGCTTTTTGTGATGTTGTTTTGCGGTAGTTCAGCGGAATCCGGATAGATGGCATTAGTATCGGAGCCCGACTAAAATTTGAAAAGAACGATATAATAATGTAATAAAATAATATTGTAATAAATTGAACATATTACTCGTCAATGTTTTGCTGAATCACTAACATAAATAGTGTTTTAGTATTGAAAGTATTTATTTATTATAGAAATAACAACTTCTTTTACAAGTAACATATAACATTGTACGTGGTCTTGCTCTGCCTGTCTGCGCACGCTTCATTTTATTGATCCAATAACAGAGTATATTGGGTTGCATAACCCTTACAAATTTCATAATATAACAAATAAGCTTATTGAATTCGTTCTTATTTATAAAGATCTATAAATCGAGATAGAACATAATAAAATCACAACAACAATCGTTTCCTCTTTTTATTTTTATGCGTATCAATATGCGTAGACATGTGTTTTTTAATATCGCCAGATTGTTTAGCAGCATGACCGCATACTGCACATTGGTAAGGGGATTCCCCGGTATGCGTTCTGATATGTCGTATAAGATTTCCCCGTTGCGAGCAAGAATATTCACATAAATCACATTTCAGAGCTCTTTCTCCTGTATGAGTCTTCAAATGCAGGGCAAGCCCGCACCGACGCGAGCTGGCATGACCACAAATGGCGCAGCGAAACGGGCGCTCCCCAGTATGCGTTCGAACGTGTCGTTTAAGATGGCAGCACTGGGTAGTGGAATAATCGCAAATTTTGCATGTGTATAACTTTTTTCCTTCCTTATTCTTCTTTGAAGGTGTAGCTGCGTTGTTATTCTTGCTGGACTTGAATAAATAATCAGGAATTTCAGTTGTTTGATTTAAGATTGGTTGTCGTGAAGGTGCATAAGCGGAAATAGTTGTTTCAGTGACGTCTAATTCTTCAAATTTAACGTCAAATCTGAAAAATATAAGTTTGGATTGTCTGTATATAATCTAATGTTAAAAAAGTTACATCGATTCGTGCTTGGCTGACAATTCTTCGTTTTGAGATTCTTCTTCACACGGTTCCTGTTTGAAAATGACTAAACAAGAAAGAACAAGAAACAATTACAACTTTCAAATTAACAAAACAATAAAGTGAAGAACTTACTTGTACCTTCAAACAATTCCTTGTTTTGAGATTCTTCTTCACATTGTTCATACTTAGGAGTGACTAAACAAGATTCTTCTTCACAAAGTTCTTGTTTAAGAATGACTAAACAAGAAACACAATTCAAATTTAAAATAGGAAAAGTACTAGTGAAGATCTTACCAGTGTCAGCACCCAATTCGTCAGCAGAATTCGTAATTTTTTCATACTTACCAAAGGTAGTCATACTACTTTCCGATGTTTCTATGTAGTTATTTTATTAATCAAAAGTATTACCTGTAAAAATAGTATCAATCGCCACTGCTAGTTTTATATGTAGCTGATGTAGACCATGTAGACGTGAATAAGTGTGAATAAGTTGTCATTAAATGTCATTATCCATGTCATTACAAAAGAAATGCACTGTTTTTCATAGGTTGGTAACTGTATTTTGGTTGCATACTGACACACAGGGTGACACACCATTAGCATGTACTAGCATAGTCACAAAAGTTGCATTAAAATCAAAATCTCGAAAAATAAGAGCGATTTAAAAAAACGGCTTTTAGTTTAGGATTTAGCGCAACTCTCTCAATCAATTTTGGTTATAAAAATTAATTTAAATTAAAAAACAATAGGGCAATAGGGCGTTTTTTTTTAAATTTATTTTTATAGCTCAATATAACTAAAAAAAAATAAGTCCACCATGTATAATTTTGTAGTAAAATACAAATAAAGCACATATTATTGCAATTTAAAAAAATATCTCGAAGTGCAACCAATAGTTTGAGGTTAAGGCTAAAGAACGCCAAACATCACCAAGACATAACCTACAATTAGGTACACAAATTCAAATAGTATGGGTGTATAAATCAATAAATAAACCTTAGATAATGCTGAAAAATGGCAAGAATAAGACCTGCTGATTTTCTGCGAAAACATTGGCTGTTAGTTGGGATTCTATGTTCGATTTTCCTAGCGGGAATATACCCCAAATTGGGGTCAAAAGGAGGTACGAAAAGCCTTCCCGATTAACTACCCTCAAACTAACTTTTTACAACGTTTCAGGTCCGTTAAAACCAGAATATACAGTTAAATACATAGCGGTAACTTTAATATTCTTTATTAGCGGGTTATCATTGAAAACGGACAGCCTGTATCACACGATAAAGCAATACAAGTTACATTCCTTCATACAATTGTTTACTTTTGTATTTATACCAATTTTTATACAAATATTTGTCGTGTTTTTACGGATACTTGATGTCAATGAATGGGTATTGAAAGGGTTAGTATATTTTAGTTTGTTTTCTGTAATGAGAATTTTTTTTTTAGGTTAATAACAGTGGCTTGTATGCCCCCGCCTGTGTCGAGTGCTGTTATTTTAACAAGATCTGCTCAAGGAAACGAAACGGGTGCTATTTTTAATTCCGTTTTAGGAAGTTTTCTTGGGATTATTATTACGCCAATTTCATTATTATTTAATGTAGGTATCATTAGTGTTTGTATACTTTTAATTCTTTTCTAAATATCACAGAAGCTAGTCAAAATTACTATACGACATTCTTAATATAAATTAAAAATAGGGTTAACATATAATTCATCTACTAATTTTTTAGTTTAGTGTAAATTTGTTATTTTTCTAGTTGGGTTATACAGCGTTAGTCCCAATTTTTGGCACTGTTGTTCAACTAACGGCAACCGTGCTTCTACCACTATTAGCTGGTCAATATGTAAGGAAATACACCAATTTTCGGGGGTATAATTTACCCCTAAATTCCATAGGACAAACTGCCTTACTATTTATTATATACACGACTTTTTGCGATACATTCGTAACCCCGGAAATGGGTCTAACAGCGTCGGATATTCTAATAACAGTATTTTTAGGTAATTATAAACAACACAAAACAATTCAATAACTTTTAATATCTATTTTTGTTTGTTGTTTTAGTATTATTAATTCAGATGATTCTAATGTACGTTAGTTTCCGAATCTCTTCCAATTTTACGAAACATTTCAACGCAAGTGATGTTGTTGCGATAACTTTCTGTTCTACGCATAAATCTTTAACTTTGGGTAAGATTTTGGTTGTGAATCGCAAAGAATTTACGGTTTTTCTTTTTAGGTATTCCTATTTTGAGGGTTATGTTCCACGGATACTCCCATTTGAGTCAAATTAGTTTGCCGTTGTTGGTTTATCATCCTACGCAGATAATTTTGGGGGGCTTGGCTGTGACGCAAATGAAAGATTGGGTTCAGCAACATATTCACAAAAGACCGCCTGTATAAAATAATTTTGAATGAATTACGAAAGCAAGAAGTTTAATTTATTCCATAAAATATGTATTGAAGTAGCAATAAATAAATCAATGGTAAAAAGTAACAATTGTATTTTTTTTGTGTTGATAATTATTTTTTCCTGAAAATATTTTCAGGAAATTACATATGTAATTTTAGTAGGCAGATATTATATTCTCAACATAATATAGTTGTGTAACATTTACTTTGACAGTATTTGTTAACCTATGAAGTCTAAACTTTGACAGTACTTGTCAACCTACAAACTTGTTCCGGCTTCAACAATTTTATTCTTCGCGGTATTCTTGCCTACACTTAATTCAGTACCAATTTCTCGAATGTCGATTCTATCTTGCAGTCGAGTTTGAAGTATTGCCTTCTGAAATGCATTCAATTGCGGCACTTTTAGTTCTTTACGTCAAAATTTATTACGAAGCCCAGTTTAACTAGTGCAAATTTGAGTGTCCCCGTTTTTGATGCACACGATAGTACTATTTATATATATAAAAAAAACTCAAGTTGTAAGAAAAATAAAACATCATTCTATTGATAGACAAAAATATAAATATAAATAAATACAACTTCTATACAAAAATAAATAACTTATTCTAAACGTAACGCAATAAACTGAAAACTAAACAACATTTCTGTATAAGTACTGAAAAACTAGAATATAATATAAAACAAACTTATTTTTTTTATTTTGGAGCTTTTACACCTCCCTTCAACTTCTGTAATTCTTTTACTTGTTCTTTCATTTCCTGTTTAGCTCCTTTTAAAACAAGAGATTTTAAACAGTTTATTTTTTCGATTGTTGCCTGTAACGCCGTCATATGTCTTAACTTCATTTCTTTCTCTTCTAAACGGTTCTTTACAAGTTGGGTCTGTAGTTCCTTCTGCAAATCCATGATCTGAACGTTAATATCACAGCCAGCCATCTTGCTCATTTTCTTCTTGAGTTGACGTGGCAGTCGTGTCAAAATGACATTTTCTAAGGACTCGGATGGAGATTCTATATTAGTGAAAACAAAAAGTATATTAATTATAGATAAAAAAATGACAAATTAAATAATTATTAACAAGTTCCCTTTAGAAATCTGTAGCCAGGTATCTTCGAAAGGGAAAATTAATTCAAAAAAAGTAGACGCTGTCATTAGCACCACATAAATATATTATATTCTACAGTTAAAAATGTAACAAAAAATCCTCCTCATAAACATTTTTGACACATTGCAAAACACAGAAAATGAAATTTTATTAATTACTTACTTTCATTTGAGCAGCCACGTACCTAGAAAAAAAAAAGTTGGGTATACAAAAGTTGTACATACAGGTGTCCAAAACGCAAAGTCAACCCTAAACAGTGCTGCTATTGACCACAGTCAAAAATAAATTTAATACGCTATACATTTTGTTTCTAATAGTGTTTTCGATTTATACAATTTCATGCACGCACTCGGTGCAATTTCTTAAAATCAACTTCACGGTGAACAGAAGTAGAAGAATAAAAAGAAGTTTCCAGTTTTCCTGATGGTAAATATCATTGCCAATTGTATTTTGAGGTATTTACCATCAGGAAAACTGGAAACTTCTTTTTATTCTTCTACTTTTGTTCACCGTGAAATTGATTTTAAACAATTGCATCGAGTGCGTGCATAAAATTGTATAAATCGAAAACGCTATAAGAACATTTTTGTAGCTGTAGCACTCGAACAACTAAGATAACAATTTTAGCAAAATTCATAAAACATTAATCTCAAATATATTTATCTTTGGTAACTTACCCCTACGCATCCTACTACGCTTGGAACAGCATTTGGATTGGAATTTTCTTTCATTTTTCTGCAGTTCATGTTGAAAACGATCCAACTCTGAAATAATGGCAACTACGTTTTAGAATTAAGTAGGATTTTCTAGCATACAACTTACTTACCTACCCAAAACCGAAAATTAACAGAAAGTTAACAAGTTTTAATCATACAAAACGCAGTTTTGTTACTACACGAACAATCTCCGCCGCAAATTGATGATGAAATACGATGGAATAGCTATAAGCGAAAAAAATTGGCGCCAATTGTAGGTCGTGAAGTTGGTGCGTATGAATATGCAAGTATGTACTCGACAAATTTGAACTTCGAGGACCAACCGTCTGACAACTATCGATGTAATGAATCAAAAAGCACCTACAATAAATAGTTATAATAATAAATGTAATTATATATAAAAATTTACTTATTATTTTAATCCTCTTCTCGTTTTTTGACAGCGCCATCTACAAGGACGTTAGCAAAGCTTCACCGAGCCGGTAAGACCACCATATACGTAATTGTTATTTTATTAAATAACTAATAAACCACACAATTTAGCTCAAAATCTAATATCTATATAATATCTAATAAAATTAATAATAAATAATATAAAACTAACAAATTTAATTAGTACTAGAACCAACCTTACCACGCAAACGCGAAAAATAAACCAACGATAGACGCGTCATTGTCAATAGAATTTAATTACCTACAAAGCCGAATTTCGGTATAAGAGTCTACAAAACATATTAAAATGACCGAAGAACGCCTTCATATCGTAAGTACACAATTATCCCAACTATTTCTGTACGAATAGTCGTAAAATATGGGTTTTTACGGTCGAACATAACCTATATTTATTCATGTTCTGTTTTTGTGTAGGATTGGGGCAATGATAAGTTGTTTAGGACGCAAAGGCAAGTGGAGAAGAACGCTTACGACTTGGAATCATGGTCCATACTGCTGAGGGAGGCCCAGAGCAAGCACATATCGGAAGTACGACCGCTCTACGAGCATTTAGTTACGATTTTTCCAAGTGCGTCAAGGTATTGGCGGATATACATCGAACATGAGGTGAGTGTCACATTATACGAAAGCTTGGGTTTATATTTAATGGTTAAAAGTTATTTTTTGATACAAATAATTAAGTAATTTAGAATAACAACCTTTTACGCTTAAATTTACGGAGTATATCAAAGTTGTTTTTGGTGTGTTTTTAAAACACCCTGTGGAACAAGTGAGGAACTTAGGCAAGTTCTGATGTATTTTGTTAGTAAGCCACGGTAATTGGCAAAAATTTGTTTGTTGGTTCATTCGAATATCTGAATTTTTGTAGAAGATACGCAGTTTTATGTAAACCGCTATTTGAAATGCGGTATAATCAGTATAATCAATTCTAACATTTATTTTTCAAATTTTTAAAGGTAATTATGTAATCGGGATGAATTTCTTAACAATCTCAAGAAAGAGTTATGAAAATCGGTCAAAAATTACCGAAGTTATTGAACATCGTAAATTGTAACCTAAAATATTTTTTTCCTAACGTTTTCTTTTTTTTTGTTTCAGATGAAGTCTCGAAATTTTGAAAAGGTGGAAAAGGTAGGGTTTTGTAATATTGTAAATATGTCACTATCACATGAAACTATGTGTTTTCTAAGCCTGTTTCGGTCTTTTTTCCCAAGCAGTTTGTTGCAAAATAAATGTGGTTATAACCGATTTCGAATGAATTTTTTATTTCTGAACTGCCTCTAGATGTGTTTGGAATTTGGGAGGGTATTTTTTCATACAGACGTCAGTCAACGTTCAAGTATAAAAAACGAGTAAATCATTGTTAAGAATTAAATAAATTAATCTACGAGATAATATATCTGTATGGAAATATTTCTTCCTGAGTTTAACCTTTTGATTTTCCAATCTTTTCGAGGATTTTCACATCCACTAGACTAGTAAATCGACTAGAAATATTTGCACTTTGTTACGAATTGCGATTCTTCCGATTTTTAGGTGTTTTTCTCACTTTGTATAGTCTTACCGTTTTTGTGTTTCAACAGCTTTTTCAGCGGTGTCTCATGAAGATTTTAAACATTGAACTTTGGAAATTGTACCTGGCATATGTTAAGGAAACGAAAGCGTCACTACCAACTTACAAGTAAGTATTTATGGAGCAGCTATAACAAATATTTTGAAAGTTTTTTATTGTATAAGTTTGGGGCATCCAAACATGTAACTAAGGACATTTATCAGGGTCTCGAGCACTCTGTTACAAACATCATTTTTTAAATTTTTTAATTCTAAAATTAATTATTAAGGTTTTTTGTAGAAATAATTTTTTCATAAACGGAATCATTTTTTCATTATAAGGAATTAATCGAAATTACAAACGTTACAAATAAAAGTTTTTTGATTTTAAACAAGGTATCTTCTGAATACATTTTTATTCCCCCCACATTTACTGTGGTGAGGGTATATTGAGTTTGCCACAACATTTGTAACACCATTAAGGAGGCGTGGCAGATATAGACTTATATATATGTATTTGATCAACATTGAAAACTGAATGAAAACTGAAAGTATACCATTTAGAATGATATACTATGGCTTTTATATTGTGTATTGATGCATCAACAATAATTATTGTAAATTTCATCAAGGTTCCTCGCTTATTTTTTAAATTGTGATTTTTTTAGTGTTACTATTCACACTTTAGAACTTCTGGTAGCTTTAAAAAATCATACCGTCCTTCTCATGGGTAAGAATGGTATACTATGGCTTTTATATTGTGTATTGATGCATCAACAATAATTATTGTAAATTTCATCAAGATTCCCTGCTTCTTTTTTAAATTGTGATTTTTTTAGTGTTACTATTCACATTTTAGAACTTCTGGTAACTTCAAAAAATCATACCGTCCTTCTCATGGGTTAGAATGGTATACTGTGGCTTTTATATTGGGTATTGATGCATCAAAACTCTAACAGTTTTTTGTAGGAATCTTTTTTTTTATAAAATGCGTCATCTTTGAGTTATAACCAATTAATCGATAATTAACAGTTAAAAAATAAAATGTGAACAAAACAATGAAATAGAATTAAATTAATGTCCAAACACCAAATTAAAAGAAATGTACTGCTATAACAAATGTGGGAAATATTCTTAATTTGATTAATCGCTTATAACTAAAAAATGTTGCATTTTATTAAAAAAATTATTTCTACTAAATTATTCTGTAAGAATTATTGGAGAATTATTTAGGCCTTCCGGTAATTTTGACTAAACCTGTATACGTAGTAAATTTTGTATTCCGATATTTCAATTATCGTAATTTTAGGGAAAAAATGGCTCAAGCTTACGACTTTGCATTAGAAAAGATCGGAATGGATATACATTCGTATTCGATATGGAACGACTACGTCAACTTCCTGAAAGGCGTAGACGCAGCTGGATCTTACGCGGAAAATCAAAAAATATCTGCGGTGCGAAAAGTTTACCAAAGGGGTGTAATTAACCCCATGGTGGGCATGGAAACATTTTGGAAAGATTACATCTTATTCGAACAGGTAATCTTAACAAATTTACAAAAAAACTTACAGTCAAATTTCTCTAACTAAAATGTCCGAGAGGCACAACATAAAAATCGAGTTTGGAAAATTTGCGTCACAGAAAACCACCCAAAAATTTGTTTTTTTTGTATTTCTGATGTTCCAAAACATTCATAACGATTTTTTTTTAACAACTTAGGGTATCAATCCAATCATTGCGGAAAAAATGTCCATCGAAAGAAGTAGAGATTACATGAATGCCCGTAGGGTAGCCAAAGAACTCGAGGTACAAATCCGTGGTATAAACAGAAACGCTCCCAGTGTTCCTCCCTGCGGGAGCACCGATGAACTTAAACAGGTTAGTTTTCTTTTTTTTTGATAGAAATTTTTGCTTCGCTATGGTGTAGTGTAAAATACAAGATCTTTTTTTTGTGTTAAAGGTTGAACTTTGGCAGAAATACATAGCTTGGGAGCGTAGCAACCCTCTACGAACTGAGGATACAGCCCTGTTGACGCGAAGGGTAGTTTTTGCTTTGGAACAGTGTCTGTTATGTTTGGGTCACCATCCCGATATTTGGTACCAGGCGTCGCAGTTTTTGGAGTACAGCTGCAAAGTTTTGCAAGAAAAAGGGGTGAGATTTGTTTATTTTTATATTTGGTAAGGTAAATGTCCAAAATTCCGTCCTAAATTCCGACGTATTTTTGTAGTATCATACTGTCCTTCTCATGGGTTAGAATGGTATACTATTGTTTTAATATTGTGTATTGATGCACCAACAATAATTATTGTAAATTTCATCAAGATTCCTCGCTTATTTTTTAAAATTATTATTGTTTTTAGTGTTACTATTCACATTTTAGAAATTCTGGTAACTTCAAAAAATCATACCGTCCTTCTCACGGGTTAGAATGGTATACTATGGCTTTTATATTGTGTATTGATGCGTCAACAATAATTATTGTAAATTTCATCAAGATTCCTCGCTTATTTTTTAAATTATGATTTTTTTAGTGTTACTATTACATTTTAGAACTTCTTGTAACTTCAAAAAATCATACCGTCCTTCTCACGGGTTAGAATGGTATACTATGGCTTTTATATTGTGTATTGATGCATCAACAATAATTATTGTAAATTTCATCAAGATTCCTCGCTTATTTTTTAAATTATGCTTTTTGTAGTGTTACTATTCACATTTTAGAACTTCTGGTAACTTAAAAAAATCATACCGTTCTTTTCTAATGGGTTAGAATGGTATACTAGGGCTTTTATATTATGTATTGATGCATCAGCAATAATTATTGTATATTTCTTCAAAATCCCTTGCTTATTTTTTTAAATTGTGATTTTTTTGGTGCTATATATTCTCATTTTAGAACTTCTGGTACCTTCAAAAAATCATACCGTCCTTCTCATGAGTTAGATTGGTATACTATGGCTTTTATATATTGTGTATTGATGCATCAACAATAATTATTGTAAATTACATCAAGATTCTTCGCTTAATTTTTTAAATTATGATTTTTTTAGTGTTACTATTCACATTTTAGAACTTCTGGTAACTTCAAAAAATCATACCGTCCTTCTCATGGGTTAGATTGGTATACTATGGCTTTTATATTGTGTATTGATGTATCAACAATAATTATTGTAAATTTCATCAAGATTCCTCGCTTATTTTTTAGAAAATAAAAATTTTTTTAGTGTTACTATTCGCACTTTAGAACTTCTGGTAACTTCAAAAAATCATACCGTCCTTCTCATGGGTTAGAATGGCATACTATGGCTTTTATATTGTGTATTGATGCATCAACAATAATTACTGTAAATTACATCAAGATTCCTCGCTTATTTTTTAAATTATGATTTTTTTAGTGTTACTATTCGCACTTTAGAACTTCTGGTAACTTCAAAAAATCATACCGTCCTTCTCATGGGTTAGATTGGTATACTATGGCTTTTATATTGTGTATTGATGTATCAACAATAATTATTGTAAATTTCATCAAGATTCCTCGCTTATTTTTTTTAATTATGATTTTTTTAACACTAAAACACTATTATTCTCATTTTAGAACTTCTGGTAACTTCAAAAAATCATACCGTCCTTCTGATGGGTTAGAATGGTATACTATGTCTTTTATATTGTGTATTGATGGATCAACAATAATTATTGTAAATTTCATCAAGATTCCTCGCTTATTTTTTAAATTATGATTTTTTTAGTGTTACTATTCACATTTTAGAACTTCCGGTAACTTCAAAAAATCATACCGTTCTTCTCATGGGTTAGAATTGAATACTATGGCTTTAATATTGTGTATTGATGCATCAACAATAATTATTGTAAATTCCATCAAGATTCCTCGCTTATTTTTTTAAATTGTGATGTTTTTAGTGTTACTATTCTCATTTTAGAACTTCTGGTAATTTCAAAAAATCATACCGTCCTTCTCATGGGTTAGAATGGTATACTATGGCTTTTATAATGTGTATTGATGCATCAACAATAATTAATGTAAATTTCATTAAGATTCCTTGCTTCTTTTTTAAATTGTGATTTTTTTAGTCTTACTATTCACAGTTTGGGGCATTTACCTTAACTTCT